>JACJUY010005513.1:7394-21757 GCA_014220935.1 Platorchestia sp. MABIK | reverse complement strand
TTATTTGTTCGCACATAAGTTATTATCTTGTAACTGATGTCCTAGTGGACATCTGGTGACCCTGCCGCTATTTCGAATACCTAAAATAAAATTAGAGCCTGATAATTCCGACAAGTTGTCAAAACTTCACAGATGAACCTTTCCAGTGGAATCCTGAACAGGATAAAAGTGTCCAAATAATCAAGGAAATCTTTCGTTCGCATGAACCTCTAAAATTGTTTGATCTTAACCATGAAACTCTTCTTGAAACTGACAGTTCTGGTTATGGGGTTGCTGCCGTACGTATGCAATGCGTTGATTCTTCTCATGATTCTTGACCTGTTCAATTTGCCTCAAGATCTCTAAATCATGCAGAGCGAAACTATTCTAACATCGAAAGAGAGAGCCTAAGTGTTGTTTTTGGAGTTGAAAAATTCAAGAAATATCTTCTGGGTGCTAAGTTCATTATTCATAATGATCAAAAACGTCTTTGTAACCTTTTTGCACATAACAAAGGCGTATCTTCCAATTATTCCGCTCGTATTCAGAGATGTGCTCTCAAACTTTCTCAGTTTGACTATGTTTTCAGCTATTCGAAAAGTAAACGTAACGTAAATAGCGATTGTCTTAGTAGGCTCCCTCTACCCACAACTATAATACACCTAGAACCGTACGAAATGATCTTTGCAGTGAATTCTCTCGATAAAACTTCTATTAAGTGTGATAGTATAAAAACTAACACTGATTTGGAGAGTGAATTATGTCAACTCAATCAATGCATAGTGATTGGCATGCCTCTTAAGCCCAATTCTAACTTGTCTAAATTTAAAAACCTGCTTCCCCAGATGCTTATCATGAAAGGTTGTATACGTTTCGTTTTGTTTTCGAATCTATTCAAACTAATACCCCATAATGACGCACAATACATACAAATCAAGTATTAGCTTTGTTCAATGCTGAATCGTAAGCAAATGTTCCTTCTCACAGAAGAATTCACATGAGTGAGCTTTAGTTCGAGACCCGAGTGTGGCAAAGAAACGACAGTAAAGCTGTGGGCAGGTTGTGTAAGCTGTGATGGTCATTTGCTCTTGAAATTGAATTTGTTATTCTGTGTGACTAAGCTTTTGTATGTAATTTCAGTCGAGATGTATGTGACAGTCATGTATTCACTGGGTCGAACGATTTATTGGAAGAACGCTTGCTAGAGCATAAGTGTAAATGGAAAATTTTTCTTTGAGTATAGCCCTTTAGCACTAAGTAGAACGGCCGCGAAGACAGAACCTTCTTCACAGGCCGTGATATTATTGATATCACTGTGTCATACAATGAAGAACACACATTTGTATAATTCTTGTAGGACGTTACAAATGTGACTCAGTTAAAGAAGTGAATTACTAATTGCTGAAGAGAATTTTTTTTACAATGAAGTTGATAAATTCTGATCATCATAAAGTCAATGTGAAGGTAGCTAGCATTATATTGAGCATCCTAGGTACCTACTAAGTTCCATTTTGTATGTGAATAGGTGCGTTATGCTAAAGAAACAGGTAACAAAATGCCCTTGAATGAGAAATGATTTCTCAACAGTTACTGCAGAGCAGGAATGAGTGTGAGGTGTCTCAACATGTTTCACATTTGATATCTCAGCCGATCTAGGTGGTGTAAGTCATAATTTGAAAACAAGGGAATTGGCTTTTTGGAAAGTTCTGAAATTTGAGGTCTCCAGATTTAACAATTAGTAATAATTTGGAATTGAATATGGTATCATGGCCATGCTAGTGTCCATTCATCCATGTGTGTAATTTCAAAATGTTTAATAGTAATGCTGATGTATGCTTCATTGTGTTTCAGGTATAAGGCTTTGAATGTGTAGATGTTTAAACAACTTGAAAGTGAAATAATTTGAGTTTTTGGTGATTTGAGCTTTTTGAAATGGAATCTTCTGCTTCATTCTATAAGCAAGTAAAAATACTGAAAGACTCTCCATCCTGTAAGCAAGCTTTTCAAGACACAAGTTACCAGGTAAGTGGTATTTAGCAGTGCATGTCTTCAAGGATAGTATTTGAATTGCAGAACCCATGCATTGTGTATGTTTAGATGAAAAATTAGGAGAAGAAGAGGGAAATGAGAATAACTAACGCTTTTTGAATAAAGGCTGTCATATTTAACTCAAAAATACAAATAGAAATTGAATCATGCAGAGTAACTAAATTAATCGTAGAACACAAATGATAGATTGGAATCTGGATGATGAAAAGCAGGATTTAGTTTTACAAATTAGAAAAAAGTTGCAAAATGTTTTTGACCATAGGTGAAAATAGTTCTCATTTTCCAAGTGCAAAAACTTTAAAATTTGTTTATGACGAATAGTTCATTCGATTAAAAATCTTGAAAAGAATTGAAATGTTAATAGTTGTTATTTTATTGTCATTAGATAATTTATAAGACTACCTAACAGTAAATGATTGAAAATTCCTTAAACTTTTCAATTATTGAATTCAGTTGAGTTTTGAAGTAATACAAACAAGCTACAGAAACAATAAGTGGTTATTTTGCATTATATCCTTGATATTCTTATCTCATTGTCGCTATGTTTGACAATAACAAATTGCAAATCTCTGTAGGGCACCTATTTTTTTTTTCTCAAATAAAATTTTTAACCTAATTACACCTGGTTAAATTATTGTGCTCACCTGAATTAGTCTCAAAATTAAATTGCATAATACGCAAAACAACCATGACTACAATTTTAGAACCTTTCTCCAGCAATGGTCATTGAATATTTGAATTTTATAAGCTTCACCCCAATGTTCTGGAAAATAAAAACATCTTAGAACAAACAGTCACCGGCAGAGCACTGAAAATTAATGTATCTCAAATCTTAGTCTCCGACTACTTGCCATGCTACTTGCGCTTTTTGTACACTGTGTGTGCCACTGTCCGACTATGTATGTCTTTTTCGGGAATCCGGAAGAATCCTTTATAAGTTCTCAGCTTTCTCTCAATGTTGGGTGAAGCACAGCAAAACTTTAGGTCAATATCGGGTTTAATGCGCTCACGGACATTAAGAATTCCGCTCCCAAGAATCACTAAAGGAACACATTAAAAAGCGTTTTACATAAATGACATTTTGCTCGCCAATGCGTAATTTTTGAATTATTCAACTTTGAAGTTTTAGGAACGTCGTATTTAAAAGTGAGGGAACGGACACTTAAATATGCTGTGATACGATATTAACGTAACGATGGGTGAGGTTAAGTTAGTTTATGGTAGGTTAGTTGAATAAACTAACCTAAAATAACATAAATCAACCTGAAATAGCTTACCTTAACTTACCCAAACCGAGCCGTGTAAATTTCGCGCCAAGAAGTGGGCGTCTCCCGCCAGAAAAGTGGGCGTGACCCAACAACGCGGCGACTAAGAAACCGGTTATACAATGTTATTCCTATCTGAACGTAATCATTGTTATATCTCGAAAATAACGCATCAGCGAGCAGAATGTCATTCGTGTAAAACGTTTTTAAATGTGTTCCTTTAGTGATTCTTCGGAACAGAATTCTTTATTTCCGTGAGCGCACTAAACCCGATATTGACCAAACTTTAAAATATTTGCATTTATTGAAAAAAATGATAGTATGTTATTGACATATAAGCTGTTACTTACAAGAGCCTGTTGAGTTACAGAAGACATAAATTACCTTTTTATAAACCAAACTCTCATGCACAGTTAATCTTCTAGTATCAAAATAAAACTATGGAGAAACCATGGAAAAAATGATAAATTTAGAACTTGGCTGCCACGATGAAGCGTTATTTTGATGTAACTCTAACTACTACGACTGGATATAATGAGTTAGTGGCGTGTATTTCAAACAGACGCTTTCTGCAATATTTTATTCAAATCCCGGTAAAATATTGTACATGAATTGAAATGACTAGCAAGCAAAACCTCATTTGTACTGCGTGTGTTACCGGTTAAATAAAATGGTTTTTAAAACTTATTTCTACTGAGGTCCTCAGAATGTTTGGCAATACACCGGCATGTGTATTTACTTATATGAAGACTGCAAATCTTCAAAGTAGTTACACAACTGCTGCACATTCTGCAGAATATCCGCTTAAAACATTCATTATTTACGAATAAAAGAGGTAAAAAACTACAATTGGCAAACTTGCTGAATCAGAATATAAGTAAGTAGGAACGCTCCAGCACATCCGCATCTTTCAACCTGCAATAGTTTACTGACACGCTTTAATAATTAGCATCAGCACAATGACTGTGGATGGGTTGGTCACTTGAATGTCAAAGCACTGGCTGCAATTGTAAATGGAACACTCAATGTCTCTACAAATTGCAAAGCAATTGCATAATTTTAAACAATTTTTCTTCTCTGGCATTGAACAACAACAAAAAACAGTTATGTTGGGAAATATTTTGTACAACATTTAAAATTGATTTATGATATCTTCTTTAATCGTAATTTGCAAATATCAAATAAGGAAATGTATCAACTGGCTTTACTGAACACAAGTGTGTCATGTAAAATATTATGTTTTACGATGATTGTGATTAGTAATTTTTTGATTTATGAAATGTTATGAGATCAATTAAGGACGTTTTAAATAAGAAAATTTTGAAAGCCCAAAATGTTTCAATGCATCTTGTGTTTCAATTTTTTTTTTTGAAATAACGTTTTTTTTTTCTTTTTTCATTGTTATCCCATCTATCTCCATTGAGAAATATCCAGTAAAAACTTGGGTTGAGTAGATTTATTGGACATCAAATAACTACTAAATTTACAATCAAATATCAATGTTGAAATTATCTGTGAGATGGATTTCATTGATTTAAATAGATGTTCTCTTTGTGTGCTTTAAATTCATAAAATTGTTTAGTGCATTTTATTCACAAATGTGAACAAAGAAAAAAACTCATTCCCAAATACCTCTTCAAGACACCCACTGTCATTTTGAATGTCTCGCTTTGCTCACATTACATTTTTCAACCCTAATGCCTAACATTTAATTTCAAGTCACCAAATTGGTCAGCAGAAATTGGTTTTCTCTAACTTCATGACACCATCAAATTATAAACAAAAAATAAAAAGTCTTAAACAACGTATTCTAAGACAACCCAAAATAATATATGAATATACATGCGCAAAAAAGTTATCGGGAGGCTTCCTGATTTTAAGTAAAAAGGAGAGAACTAAAAATACCGTATAAAACATATACTCGAATTAAAAATTGCAAGTAAAACAATAAAATCGAACGTTTCGAGCATTCGCTCATCTTCAGCAAAAAAATAAATTTACCTGAAAAACATGAAATGAATTAGAAAGTTAATAAATTGAAAAAAACAAACAAAACAAAAACTATCCTTAAAAAAACTACCTGTTAACTATTGACAACAGAAATGAACTAAGTTGGTTGTTTAAAACCGGCTTATCTCTTAAAATGAAGAGAGACTCTAAAATCCTTAAATCGGAGGCAAATTTAGATCTTGTTAGAATTTTAAAATTACTGATGTCAAACGAGCTATTGCAATGCTCTGAATGATCCCTAATAGCTGAATGTGAAGGACTAGCTAAAATATTTCCTGTGCGGTAACTCCTACCTCGATGCTCGGCCACCCTACAGCCTAGAGTACGCGACGTCAAGCCGACGTACTCAGATGCACATCGTGCACAACAAAATTTGTAAATTAGGGAGGCCTGCATCGCAACTCGACTTATAGATTCTCATATTGGTAAATTTTTAGAAAAAAAGTTCAACAAACTGCCTTCTGTGGAATCAATCTGTGAGGACATTCGCTTTGTTTTGTTTCCGTATTTTGGTCCCCAGTCGGAAGAAATGAAGAAGGAAATTTTAGATTTGTTGGTCAAATACTTTCCAGGCATAAAGTTTAAGGTGGTTTTAGTTAATAGTTTCAAAATAGGCTCATTTTTTCGTTTCAAGGACATTCTTCCTACCGCGATGCAAGCCTCCCTAATTTACAAATTTTGTTGTGCACGATGTGCATCTGAGTACGTCGGCTTGTCGTCGCGTACTCAGTCGCGTACTCGTCGCGTCGGCTTGACGTCGTCATTTCATGTTTTTCAGGTAAATTTGTTTTTTGCTGAAGATGAGCGAATGCTCGAAACGTTCAATTTTATTGTTTTACTTGCAATTTTTAATTCGAGTAAATGTTTTATATGGTATTTTTAGTTCTCTCCTTTTTACTGAATATACATGCACTTTAAAGGAAAAACAACATTTACAATATAACTATTCCACAGTACGTTGTACATCCTACCATGCATACAGTGCAAGAGAAACGACTCTCCGGGGCCACTGAAACATTTCCGAAGTTCATTTCTGAGGAATGAGGCAAATTTGTGTCTGGGACGTTGCATAAGAGCGATTAATTTTTGTGGGAATAACATAGATTTATTCTTCCCCGTCTTGTTCACTGGGAACAAAAATGAATTTCTATTACTCTGAAGAATTTTTTGACCAAAAAACATACTTATTTGTAAAGCTGAAAGTTTTTCTTTCTAATGAATTAATTTGAAGGCTATTTAAAACACGACATGTTATAAAATTATCTTTTAATGCAACAAGTGACGTTCAGTCGGAATTTGCATTCCTTTAGCTGCAACCAGCTGCACTGCAATTGCCCTTCAATTACAGTATGAAAACACATGTAGCCTGAGAAGATTTGTGACGCTCCTGTCGCTCCATCCAGTCTAAGTTCATTCTTCCTCTTGAAAACGGAAAGATGCATATAATGATGGTTATTTTGATTTGTTGAATGGAAAATCCTTTTAAAAACTAACTTAAGATTACATGAGTTCTAAGCTATGGTGCCAATTTCGATTTTAAGGTACTTTGAAATAGTTCACAAAAAATCGTTAGACTGCTACATCTAGTTCCTATTTGCCATTGTGTTCCGGCATAAAATAGTTTATTGAAATTCTTCCCAGATGAAAAGTCAGTCAGTATTGAGTTTAATGCCCTCACTGAATTTATAAATTTGGTTTCCAAGAATCAGAAAAGGAGCACATTTAAAAACGTTTCATTGGAATTACATTTTGCTCGCTGATGCGTCCTTTTTTGAGATAAAACATGAATTACGTTCAGGTAAGAATAATATTATATAGCCGGCTGCATCGTTCCTCCATTGTTGGAAAACGCGCAGTATTTGGCGGGAACCATCAGTGTTGGTACAGCTAAGTTCAGTTAAGTTATTTTAGCTTTATTAAGGTAGTTAAGGTTTTTAGGTTTAATTAACCTAATATTACCTAACCTAATCTAACCTATCATGTCAGTATCATATTACAGCATATTTATGTGTCCGCTTCACTGTTATTTATGACGTTTCTATAACTTCAAAGTTGAAGGGGTTCTACTACCCTGCACGTTACGTCATTTTTCAAATTTCACTGTACACATTTCTATTGCACCCAGGAAAACAAAAATGCATAGAGATATGTAAAATTGAATTCCAAACACATTTTCTTCTATAAAAATTTTTGATTTTTGCTAAAAATAAAAATTAATTGCTAGATTATTAGAAAAAGATATATATATATATATATATACTTGCGCAAAACTTTTCTTCCCTCTACAATTTTCAACGTAGAAGAATGATTTTAGTCTCATTCGACGCGGAAGGACTGTAGGAACACCATCACTAGGGATTTTTTTGAATTTTGTATTAGAAAAAAATTTAATGTTACCAATTTTCAAAAAAATGTCTTCCCCAGAAAAATCCTAGATTACTTTTTCTAATCTCAGATTGCAACATTCTATTGCACCTGGGGGACAAAAATGCATACAGATATGTAAAATTGAATTCCAAACACATTTGCTTCAATGAAGAATTTCGATTTTTGTAATAGAGGAAAAAGTTGTGCGAAAAAGAAAGACAAAAATGACCTACTTTTTTTGCGCATAACCACATCCCTTCTACAATTTTCAATGTAGAAGCGTGATTTTGGTTTCATTCGATGCGTTTTGACGATGAAAACAGCAAAGTGAAGCAAAATTCTATTTGAATTGGAGGGCAAATGAAGAGAGTGGCCTAAATCACAAATCAAAGGTCAAAACTTGCAGAGCGGATTAAGTGATAATTTCACCTCATAGAGTCGTGGATGTTTTTCAGACAGAATGGCCAAGTTCCTGATTAGTTCCTAGTTAGTAACTTCTCAAGGAAAGCCAGTTTGGCAACCCTGCAATGAACACCATGCCTCTAACTTGTGTCTTAAAATTCTGTTTGTGGGTCCCACTCTGCATATTTGCCCTTCAATTCCAAATTAAATTTTTATTTGGAAAAAACTGACATTTTTTTGAGGTTGGACATGTGTAGCAATAATTTTTTTCTAGTTTGAAATGCAAAAAACTCCATTTCGAGGTTTCTACAGTCTTTCCACATTGAATGAGACCAAAATCACGCTTCTAAGTTGAAAATTGTGGAGTGAGAAAAGTTTTGCGCAAGCATGTTTGTTTTTCTAATGATCACACAATAAATTTTTATTTTTTGTGGAAATTTAAAATTTTTATAGAAGCAAATGTGTTTGGAATTTGATTTTACATATCTCTATGCATTTTTGTTTACCGAGTTGCAGGAGAAATGAGAAAAAAAAGTTTGTAACATTTGGTACATTAGGCAAAGGCCAGGGTAGTAGAACCCTTTAATAACTCAAAAATTACGCATCAGCGAGCAAAATGCCATTTCTGTGAAAATGTTTTTAAATGTGTTCCTTTAGTGATTCTATGGAACAGAATTTTTAATTTCCATGAGCGTATCAATATTGACCAAAAAGTCTATGGGAAATTCTTATCAAAGTAAATTATGAAAGTTATAAAGATGAGATCATGGAGTTATCACAGAAGTGATTCAAATTGGTGATGTCTGAAATGTATTTTTTTCAGTAGATTACAGCACATGTATTACAAATTAGGCTAGGTGAAGTAAAACTGTTGCATGCCATCAAGTAGGGAGAAATTCAGCATATAACAAAGCGCTATTTTAGCGGTCATACTGCTTTATACTGCACAGTTGTTGAAGTACCTATTTTATGAATATGAGTAAATAGCTGTATGGCATTTAATTGCTTAGGAAAACCATTGCAAGCTATAAATTTAGGAGAAATGGGCTATTTTCATAAGTATGCCATTTATAACCTGCAATCTTTCAAATCAAAAGTAGTTGGCATCAATTCTGAATTAGAAAAAAGTTCAAATAACAAACATAATGCACTGCAGTTACTGACATATTGTTTAAATGAGTAATTTCTTAAAAATTGGGTTTGTCAGTTACTCAGTTTTCATTGTCAAGGTCATTTGGTACTAGTGTGAATTCACTGATACAATGTTTTAAGTGCTATTTTAAAGTGTATGGCTACTTTAATAATACCAATTGTTTATTAAGAGAAGCAAATGAATTTTCCCATGAATTCTGTGAAAAATGAATAGAAATACTTCTGAAGGGAAATAAGCTTTCAGTGTTTCACAGCATGTTTATAATATTCAAATAGACAGCTGTAGCCCTAAGAATTTTGAAATTTACCCTTGCTGCAAACTGCAGAGGGCCCCGAACGGCTTTTCCCTATGAAATATTCAAGCATTAAAAGAAATTCTTACGGAGTGAAATAAGCTCTGAGGTATTCACAGCATGTTCATAACATTTGAATAAACGTTTATAACCCATTAAGTTTTAAGAATTGACCCACACTCTCTTCCCCACCCTCTCCCCTCCCTCCCTCCACTCAGAGGCAAATTTCTTGAAATTTCAATTTCTCAGCCAATATTGTATATAGAGTCAATTAGTTTTTTTTGTTCGATTCACAATGAACATATCTACAAATGTTCGAGACAGTTTCTTGATATCGCTTCAGAATTTTTTTTATACAAAATTTAGAATTTTAAACCCCAATTTTTTTTTCCAATAAAAAAATTTCTAATCAACTTCTCAAAAAACAACTTCGGATATTTATAGTACCCACCTTGATCTTTACGATGCGAAAAAGATTTCCTCCATAGGTGAAAACTGTAGCTGGAATTGCCCCTCAAAGTTGAAAATGCATCTTTGGTCAGAGTGAACAGCTGCATTTCATATTCTAGGCATTTCACTGGGCGGACAAGCACAAAACCACTCACTAAGAAGGTCAAGAGACCACTAAACCTCTCTAATGAATGGACAGTTGTCTAAAACAAAGAAGAAACTGTTGGACCCACCAACCAGAGCGAAGCAGAGTCGCAGCTGGTCTCTCTGAGCGCAACTGCATGAGAGGGGGGCAACTTGGGGGTAATTATGGGGATTTGGGTTGCCAACACTGGACAAATGATGTTTCTACGTGATAGGGGGAAGGGTTTAGGAGCATTTTTGTGCAATAATCTCATTTTCAGTTTTGGGCCCAAAAAAAGTTCACTTCCCTTAAAGACATTATGGTGACATTAGTGCATCTTTCATTTATTTTAAGAAAAAAGTTGTATATTCTAACTCAAGAATTAACTCTGAGAAGTAAAATTAGGGTCCCTGTAATTGTTATCTCAATTCTAAATGCATAGAAGTTTTGATTGATTCACATGTACTTTGTGCAGGATATTGCAGAAGGATGCTTTACAAGAGTACTGCCTGTGGTGTGCAATGCACTGCTGCAGCCACACCTGACACACATCGTGGGCTCTCGCCTACATCCTTGGCTGCCCGAGCTGCTGCGGGTCCTTGCCAGTCATCCAATCCTTGCTGCAAATAATGTACCAAAGCAAGGCAACATAACTACTAGTGATCAGTCAACCACACCTTCTGATGTGCATCCTTCAGATACAGAAGATTCATCACAGCTGAAAAGAAAACAAACTGAGAGAAAGAATGATTCAGAAGAGTCAGTGGAAATTGGTAATTCTCTTTACAAAAAGAAAAGCAGCAAACTTGGGAAGAAGAAGCTAGAGAACAATGATGAATTGACCCGGAAACGAGCAGCCAATGAAGAGAGGTGCTCAGAGGCTCTTACTGGGTTTTGTCCTCAGTACAGTCCGCATTACCTCAAGATGCATCGGAGCTTGTGTGTTGCTGTGGCAAAGCTGCTCCCCATCTCACCACATGCAGTTGTTCAGTGAGTAGCTCTTTTATGTCAACCCTAATGAAATGTAATTTAGTTTTACTGCTTTTGTGCAGGAGTTGTATTTTTTTGGAAGTTCTCCTATTTTTAATCTTGAGTTCTTTTGCTTCCTTCCATATTTTAGGTTGAATATATCTTCATCTGCTGTATCTATGAAACAAACAGGAGTTCAATAATGTTGCAATAGCCACCTTTACTGTCATTTTTACGTGTAATTTTTTTGTTTCATCTGTTGAAGTCTATTCTTTGCTAAACTGTTGTAAAAATATATACAGTGAGAGATCTGTTCCTGCATGAATCTGTGGTGGCAAGATGATTCTCCTCCACAACTTGACTGGTGTATGGGCTGAATGTGCCAATTGTGTAAAAAAGCCTCACAATTTATCACTTTCTCATGTAAGGCTTCCAGAAGTTTTGGTGGCAAACATGTCATTTTATTTTAGCTCAATGTTCATGACTTCATTGACATTCATTCCTTGACTTAAATGGAGGTTAGAGTTTCACAAATGCCCAGTTTTTACTAAGGAAATGAATTTTTTGATTGCTGCCTCCTCATTGCAGAATGAATAAGTACTAAAGACTTGAAATTAAGATGTGTTTACTTGTGGTGAACATTTTTTATGAAAGTCATGCTCATAAATATTGACTTGTCATAGTCAACTCCTCAACCTTAAGAGGCACAGGATAGACAAAATATTTGTGTCAATAAGTTTCTGTTCCAAATGCTACATCGACTTACACCTCCAAGGAAGTTACTATGAGGTTACCTCAACTATAGAAAGGCCTCCAAGTTTTCCTTCTTTCATGTTTGCTTGCCTTATTTTACTTTCGTGCATACTTTGCTGTTTCTTTCATCATTCATGTTTTTTCTCCTGCTTCTTACTTTAACACGTGATGAATTTGTGCGTCATGTTTCTCTTTAATTTTTTGGTTTTTATCAGGTTCATGCTGGAGTACTTTGAACATCACCCACCTCCTTATGCTGGGTGCAGCATCTCCACGGATGACCTACCTCCTCTGACGAAGAAACTCAAACTTGGCTTTGAGGTGTTACTGCATCAGACCTCCACTGAGGATTTACTGGAGGTAAGCATTATAGAACTGGTGACTTGATTTTATTTCTTGAAACTTGAATACTGACCCTATTTGTTTCTTGCTCTGCTTTTATCGCCACAAGGTGACACCTCTCAAGTGATCTTTTAAGTTAAATTTTCATTGCTTCATTGTTCTTACTTCTTCTTCATCCCTCATGTGTGTGACTTTTGATTAGAATTTAGGACGTCTTCTCTTATTCAGGTATCTGTATTGGGCGTATCTACATTGGGCATTATCACATCTATGCAATTTAAATAATTTTTAAAATGCATTGATGTGGAGTTCTATCAAATCGGGTGCTTGAATTTTCAATTTTATTTGGCATTTAACAACTATCCATCTTCATTCTAGAACTTCAATGTTGAACATACAAAAGAATAAAAAATAAAATTGAGTGTGGAATTCTTCATTTTTTGTGTTTATGAACAGAGTTCTCCATTAGTTACATTGTTTAAGTATCCATAACATTGTGTAGGATACATAAGTTGCTTCATGGATATTTGTGTGAGTAATGTTAGTCTATGTTAGCATTAGTGATGTACCGATGTATCGGTATCGGCAAGTATCGGCCGATACTTTACCGCTACTTTCCCATAACACGTGTTTTATCATAAAATGAAAGTCATAAATCATTAAGGTAAAAGCATAATCAAATAAAGAGCCTATTCATACCTATTAGATTAGTTAGCTAACTGTTGAATTACAGCGTTTGATCAGGCCTGCTAACTGAATTTATTACTTTGAATTCGCAATGAGTCACGTACGATCAGTAAGTGAGAGCTATGTTCCATGAATAGGTAAACATAGTAGCGACATAAAATTATTGTACTTCTACAACTAAAACCTATATAGTTTGACCCAATTTCCATATCTCAAAGTATGTGACAGGCTAACTAAATCATACCAATTAAATAAAGTTGAAGGTGCAGTTAAAGTTTTTTTAAATTTAACAAAGAAGTAGCTGAAAGTTCTATTTTAATTTAGCTAGTAAATCGTAAAATATTGCAAAGCTAATAATTTTATTTTAATTTAGCATGTAAATCGCCGTACATCACGAATCTAGCATTTTTCTTCCATTTTAAGACGTTTGAAAAATTCACGAACAATTTTATAGTTGGTTGCGTGTTTGCGGATCTTTTCGGTTTTGGGGCCTATCGAATTTTAATGTTTCCTTTTTGCCAAAGTATGTATTTTTGTGTGAAAAACACGAAAATGATGATCATTTTGTGGACAAATTATCCATTAAGTGTTCCTAACCTAACCAAGGGTATAATTTCAAACACCTCACTGTTAATCATAGTGAAAACTTCGTGGACCCTGCAACAGGTGCACACACTCAAATGATTGAGATTGTTTGGCATAGTCTAAAATTGAAAAAAACGTCAGGGAGGCACTCACCGACAAATGATAGAATCCTGTCTGTGTGAGTTTGCGTGGTAAAAACCTACCAAAAAACCAGTTTTTTCATAAAATATTAATGGATATGAGCGTAATAATTAATTTCTCCACAAAATGGCATTCATTTTTGTGTTTTTCACACCAAAATACATACTTTGGCGAAAAAAACACAAAAATTCGATAGGCCCCCCCAAACCGAAAAGAGCCGTGTTTGCTTCTGCACATTGTGTGTTAGTACACACATATACTGCTTGCATTCACGCTGCTATTTCTGTGACTAAATGCTACATTATATTACTATATTACTCCTGTAAAGGGGGAAAAAATAATTTATAATTAAATTTAGTTTGATAATAACCTCAGTTAGCAAATAAAGATTGCTAAACAGTGAATACTTATTTACTCATACATGCTAATCACGGTATCACACGACAATAGAGCGGAAAGATGACGCAACCGAAAAACTTTGTGAGGGAAACGAATCAAACTACGACACTGGACTGCAGTGTTGCCAACTTAGCATTAGAGTACAAATCTATCACCAAGCAGCAAAAGTAGCATTAAAATGCAAAATCTAGCATTTTACAGGGTAGATTTACCATTATATTAAATTTAGTCATTTTCAATTGCTTTGTAGCATCTATTTGTTGACTTACGGTTACTCAACGACTCATTGATGTGTCGTCCAAGCCTACTTGAAGTTTCGTCCAAGCCTACTTGAAGTTTCGTCCAAACCTAGTTGAAGTTTCGTCCAAACCTAGTTGAAGTTTCGTCCAAACCTAG
>JACJUY010005512.1:37890-50684 GCA_014220935.1 Platorchestia sp. MABIK | reverse complement strand
TCTCTCTCTCTCTCTCTCTCTCTCTCTGGTTGGCGCACGGAGTACTTTTCTTTACATAGACAGAAAAAGGGAAAACCCTAATAAATACAAACATGAAAAAAGATGCAATTTCAATAGTTACAGACACACGCACAGTGTGGAACTTTCTGGTATCACTTGCCAGCATGGCATGCAAATTACCCAAGAGGTGTACAAATTACCATAAGAGGCGCTTGCCGTCATACTTGCTTTTACATGCATTTATAGAAATGTTGGCAAATGTATAACGCTATCAATTGCTAAATAAGCATTTATATGAAAAATAGCATTTAGAAGCAGAATAGGCATTTTCCAGCCGATATAGCATTTTTAAGCGAAATAAGCATTTATAGCATTTTGCTTGAAAATCCGGTCTCTACTAATAAGGATAGCTGCAGAACTCAACTGCTGCAAAAATGTTAAATGCTTTTTTTGCATGCTCAGAAGTTTGAGTGGAACATTGCACATTCTTTGGCAACAAATATGTTTGGATCTCTTCTCCGAACGGTTCAGAGTACAGAAAGAGAATGATACCTGAAATAAGACATTTTTCTCCCTTCATTAACTCATTATGAAATTTAGCTCAGGTGTGTTCATTAGGAATCTTTAACTGACACATTAACCAAGTCAATCAGTAAACTAACAAACTTTATTTCAACATTGCATACGAAAACATGTTATATCTATGCCAGTTCAATTAATATACTTGCATCCCAAAACCAACATTGATCAGTTTATTCCGATACTCTCATGCAATGAAAATGAAACACAGACGATGTGAGTTGTTGACGGATCTTCGCTGCCTTGGTCTACGACCTACAGCGTTCGCTTGTGTGTGCTGAACTGTAATTCAATTTCCGGTAAATACTCAAGCCTGCATTTACAGGGTGTACCATACTGAATACATCCAGCAAATTTAAATGGCCAGTAGCCTCATCTACATTGGTCTAGAAGTAGGTATGAATATCTACATACTGTATATTAAACGAGTCCAATAAAAAAATTTTGTGCAGGGTGTTTCAACACAAGAGATACAAAATTGCACACAAAGTAGACAATGGTCAAATTAACACTTTTTCTTCTATGGTATTTTCCAAAATAATATGGGTTTTGAGATATCAGCTGTTAACTGTTTAACGAATGAAATTTAATTACAAAATCACTCGCAATGTTTATTTTCAATTTTCATTACAAACTCTTCTATTCTATGAAAGTTTACATACGGAAAATTTTGTTTTAGTGATCTTTAGTAGAAAATTTTAGCATGAAGAGCCTTATTTATGCTACACCCATTGCATCTGAGGAAAATCTCGTGGCCAGAATTGTAGGGGCTGCTGGTGAGAGTTCTGAAATGCCAGATGTGTTTCCTAATATCCGGCAGTCGTTAAGGCTAAGATTTGAAAAGTGCATTGATGTGGGTGGAACACATTTTGAACAATTTTCCCAAACTAAATTCAAATAAAATTTGCGATTAGTGTCATTAAATTTCATCCCATAAAACAAAAAAAAGCCAAAATCTCAAAAACCCGCATTTTTTTCCGGAAAGTTTCATTGAAGAAAAAGTGTTTATTCGACCATTTCCTATCTGGTATTCACAGTCTGATTTCATCTCTGGAGTAGCGAAAAAAACATTTAACGAATTAAGACGAAAATATTTCAAGGATTAAGTCTCACAAATTACATGCTGAAGCAGTTTCTCGGCGCATCTGTCTCACAGTATTGATGTTGATATGTTACATTTGAGTTATTTAACCTGTGACAAGTTCGCCTTCATACACGTGGGCGGATTATCAGTTCATTTTTAATTTCATCGCCCGTGTTCGCCTCGAACAATGTGCGTTGCACACGCTGATGTTTGCTCTATTGACAAGGCACAATAATCGTATGTTCATCAGAAAATTACCATGCAGCAATTGGAACGAGCTTGGGTTAGGAGGAGCTCGCTCATATTTCTTGTGAACGCAGAGCTGCGTTCTGTGGAGGTGCGTCAGAGTTTCAATGTGCAAATCATTTTCACTGAGAAGTATGCCACCATTTCGAAGTTGGTCAAAATAACTCCCATCGCTCTGGACATCCTCTCCAGAACTACATGCGTATAATGGACACGTTATTATCACCACTCAAAGAACTCACCATCTGTCTCGTGGCCTGGTCGGAAATTGAGAAGGGCTCCTGCCAGATGCACTTCTAACATTAAGCTGGTCCTATGACGCTCAGGTGCTTGTTTTAATTTTTCCGCCAGGTATATAGCTACAAAACGGCTTTCAGTAGTTTCGACTTTCTTCGTCAACATTTTTGGTTTTTGTGTTGTTTGCTTTTTGTGTAGTCAGCCTTGATGTTTTATTTTTTATTTTTGTAGACATTTCAAAAATGATGCGAGAGAATCAATAACAACTAAACCTTTTACCACTCAACAGTCAGGGAGATTCTGCAGCGTTCGGTGACTCACCAGGTAATAAGGCCTTCTGATTCCCGCTGCACCTTTACATAAGCACCTGTAGCCAGGTGAGTTTTGTTTTCAAAGTGACCACGTGCTTATCTCGCATGTGTTTGGTTGCTATAGGCAACGCTCGAATTCAAAATTTTAGGTTCACCTTCTTTTAAAATTTAATATCAATGCACTCAGTGGGATTCCATAAGGAAAATATCAATTCGGTAGTTGCCAAAAAACACACAATCATTATGAATTTGAAATTTAAAAATGAGGTAAATTCCTAAGAACTTGATCATATTTAATTGAAAAACCGGCCCTCAACAATACCGATAGTTTTCATGGCCAATGCAAATAGTAACTAAATAGCAATTTTGTCGATTAATTTTTTGGAACATGTTTTTATTTTTGTTTTCGTGATCTCTTTTAATGACTGTCTACAACATTTCGTTTCTTCTTATATTGCAGACATAATGACTTGTATTTTTGAACTGATGATTAAGCTTGACTCCGAAACGTTTTCCAATTAAATATGATTAAGTTACTTGAAGTTTTGCTCGTTTTTAAGTTCTAATCAAGTTACGATTAGGGCAAACTACTGGCCCGATCAGATATATTATGAATTTGAGTATTGAATTTAGCTAGGCCTGTTTCCACAGTCGTAGGGGTGGGGAGCCGATTGGAAGTGTTGGGTAGACTCGAACAGGTACCGCCATTGGTACCTCCGTAGAACGTTTACGTCTTGATCGCAGAATTCATTTGCTCGCATTTTCCAACACATCACTGCATCCGTACCACCAAATATGTTTTTTTATAAACAATAAAAATATTCATTAAGAAAAAAACATAAATGTAAGCAAGTGTAACAGATCTGAAATGTTACCCGGTAAAAATTTAGCTATTTGCTAATACAATATACATGCTAAAATATTAAAATCCTTCACTGTTCTGAACTGAACAGAGGAACTGGTCTTATGATGTTCTAAAAACTTTGCTGGACGGAAATGAGCGGCTCATACCATTTGAAGCATTTTTTTAAATTTATTTTAATTCAATCTGTCTTAAATTCTAACAATTGTATAGAATCAGAACAGGCGTGAGCAGAAAATAATCAGGTGGTATTTATATTAAACTATTCATGCATCACAAAATTCACAAAGTAGATGATGTTGTTCGTCATAAATTTATCTTAATTTAGCCTGCACTCCCTCGATAGAAGTTACTACGGCGGTTTTGATGGGTACCGAATTTTTTATGTGAAGTCTAGCCTGAGCAATTGGGGTGGCATATCACAAATGAATGTTCTCAAAATTTTGATACCAATTTAGTGGTATTTCAATATTCCTATGAACGTTGTAGAAACTTCTAGATTTTCTTCCGTCGAGGTTTTTTTCCGAAATGGAAAACCTCGACGTGTGAATGGTATTTGAGGAAAGATAGCAGTTGAATTGAATTTTAAAAAACTGAAACAGATGACTCCGTGACGGCATGCTAGCCCAAATCCCAGCGCGCGCATCTGCTCCATTCTGACGCACACGTGGGTCTGGCGAGATAGATGGCTTGGGATCATTATCTCATTTGGCGGGACTTGGCTATCATACGAGCAACTTGTGGCGATTTTTATCACCCCTTTACCAGGAGCCTATTGCTGACATTGTCGTCTTTATCATATAAACACCTTGTTCATTCCATGAATTGTACCGCACGATGGAGACGTACCAGCACAATGCCTGTATTCTGGGCTGCTGCTGCCTACATCGCGTGTGCGAGGAAATTTTATCTAAATACCGTGAATGAAGGAAAATTTCCAACTGCCAAATTTTGTGGAGATCGAAATCATCGAATGAAAGTGATTATGAAAGTCTTGAACACAAGAACAAAGTTAATCTTGGTTTAAGATTAAAAACGCCGGTTGAATGTAATCTCATCATTCATGATTTTGAACTTTACCGTGCGAATTCCTTCAAATTCTAAGTTACCTATGCTCACAACATGTTCATGTCGGTTGCTCTATTATTTTTATGGGAATATGAACACAATCTTCCCGATGTCAGAGAGATGACATGAATAAAACGAAGAAACGAATTAACTCAGTATTTTCAGGCCAATTGTGAAGGCAGTCGTTGGCCGCACTGTCACTGTGAGAAATTCGCTCTAAATCGTTGAGAAGATTTTAGCTTCGCTCCCCCGTTTAATTTCCGGAAGTGTTTCTTCCATTCTTCACGAAAAGCCTGGAGAGCGGTCTACTTGAATCAAGAACTTGTGTAGTGAAGTCAACATTCTAACTTAGTTTAAAATGTTGTGATGAATTACTTGCTTTCTGTTACCGACGTCACGATCTAGAAAATAATCAGGGTTTTTATACACAAAACCTTCAAGTTTAATCGCAGATGGCGCTAAAATGTTGAATCATCATCCACAGAATGGCGCTATAATGTTGAATCATCATCCGCAGATGGCGGTATAATGTTGAATCATCATCCACAGAATGGCGCTGTAATGTTGAATCATCATCCACAGAATGGCGCTATAATGTTAAATCATCATCCGTAGAACGGCGCTATAAAGTTGAATCATCATCCGCAGAATGGTGCTATAATGTTGAAGCATCATCCGCAGAATGGCGCTATAAAGTTGAATCATCATCCGCAGAATGATGCTATAATGTTGAAGCATCATCCGCAGAATTATATTGAAATAGCCCACAAACGCCCTGGAACTCGAGGCCTTTATCAATATTAAAATCATGACACCTACTTCACATTAGTTTCGAAAAGGAAAATGTTTGAAGTAACACTTAATGTTGAAGCAAATATAAGCAAGATATTCAGATGGGATGAAAAGAGTGAAGATGTTCAAACAATCATCTACCTGTTGAGTTCATCCCAATTATGCCATGATCTTCAAGATCGTGTACCATGACAAAGTCGAGATAGGAATATTAAGCTGAAAACTCCTTCACAAATAAACGTGGCTGTGAGTATTGGACTAAAAAGCCATGCATGATGCGATTATTAGCCCTATAGGATACTATGAACAGGGAAAAATACTGCTTCACGATCATTTTAAGGCGCTCTGTGAAGACGTTCATTGGCCAGACTTCTACTTTCAGGCCAATCGAAGATCCACGAGCAGAGAAACCCACTTCAACCCTGGCTTTTGCTTACAAGAATTTTTTATTTATTGATAATCATATTCTTTGTAAAAATGCGTTCACCACTGTGGAAAGGGAATGAAATGTAAGAGTAGCTCCGTTCCCACCCTTCCTAGACAGAAAAAAATTCTGAGTAAGTGTTAAGGATAGAGAGAAGTGTTAGGTTTATATTGAGAGTAAATTCGTGATTTTAGGTGCATTAGGTGAGAAACTAGAGCCTGGTCAAGTTGACATATTTTCGGAAGGTCAGGGTGACATATTGTGTTTTAATATTATAAATTAAACATTATTGCATTTCTCATTTTGTTAAAGACCATATTCCTGCCTAATGATATAGATTTTGGAAAAATGGAATCTACCAAGAAGAGCAATGTTGGAATTTATGCTCTCAGCGACTGGACTACTATCATTCAGATGAGTAAATTTAGTGTCACTCTCATTGACAAGTTTATCGATGTCGCTATAAGCTCCAGTCTTCCTTCACGTAGTGATTAGGCTTGCTATTTTTTTGTGCTCCTCGCAAATGTGTTCTTATAGCTTCTATCTTTTGTTTTCTTCCGACTCTCTAAGCAGAACATTTTCTCCAACTAGCCACAGTTAATGCCAATAACAGGATGATGACATAAGAGTGTCACATTTTGTGTTTGACGGAGATTATAATTAAATACTAATCCATGATTGTTTTCTGTTCTCTTTTATTATCCTTCGCTGAGAAATGATTTAATTTGAATTGCAGTTATAAGAGTAACAAAATATTATGACTGTGAGACCGCTAAACGTGTCTAATCCACTGAAAACATTTTGTGAGAATTTTGCTTGTTTCCCGTGTCCATAATGGTGGATTACAGTTTTGGGATTTCTCACACTAAAACTGAGCAACTATAGGTTTGTCATTTTAATCCTGACGTAACTTGTCACCAGAAAGAAAAGATACGATTGTGTCCATTCTTCTGTGAATGAAAATATTTTAGATATGCAACCCATGCAATTCTTTGCTTTTTCTTTGCTTCTGCAGACGCCTCACTACAGTTTATAATGGTCTACAACTTGAATTAAAATTGGTTTTCAAATGTGATTAAACACCTGCATGCACTATAAGCTCTAAGAGTTGATCAGTTAGTGCAATATGTTCAATTTGCGTTGAATAAAGACAGGCTGAAATCTGCGTTCAGATCATGTTATTCTAGGCTTCTATAGTACATAAAAGTGGTTAACTGAGGCTTAAGACCGTCATTAAAATACTCAAGAAATAAAATAGAGAAAGCATTAATCTTCTGGTTAGGCCACTCTCCCTGAAAGACATCTACGCAGCTTGAGGTGAAATGATCACTGAGGCCACCCTGCCAGTTTTGACCTCGGATTTGTGGGATAGGACACTGTATAGTTGCCCTCCAATTAGGATAGACATAATTCCGTGTAGAATTAGTATTGGTAAAATTCAGTTGTGTTAAATGACTGTCTAGTTTATCGGCAACTTGTATTATCAAGTAGTATTCAATCTCATCTTGTCTAGAGGGTCGACATAGTTATTAAAAAAACAGACCCAACGGGGCCCGAATGATATATCATCATTAACTAGCGTCCACGTCCGTCAAACTTTACACGATTCGAAAACATTCGATTGGTCACCTTAACCACTCAATTAACATAATTATACTAGGGAAGCTCTTTTTCCGGTGATTACTTGGGCAGTGTGAAATATGCGATGAACAATCGCGTCGCGCAAACATCATTTCCTTATAAACACACACCCGTGAAGGAGTGAAAACCACACCACTGATACCCGTATCACATTCTTTATGCTATTTTTTCAACAAGATACATTTCTGTGTTATCGTAGATGCTAATTTGCAACCGTTACTGGTAGCACACGACCTTTAAAGTGAACGTACGTACCCATATTTGTGGACCCAACGGAACGCGGGGTGTGAGAAACTCTATTTAGGTTCTAGGGATTATGATCACCTCTGAAATTGTTGTTCTTTGTCTCAGTATTTTGGCTCACACCAGTCTATCTGGTTAGGTTCCCGAATTCGAATGTGTATATTTTTATTCCCAGATGTTATGGAATTTACCTCTGATGTGTTTTATGGATTTATGATGTTTTTATGTGTTTTCATTTCTGAGCTAGAGATGATTGTTGCATATTCTGAAACAACTGCGAATAAATTTGTCTATTTTCACGTTTACTCTCATTTTTGTAACTGTGCCAACCAATTCAAGTGAAGAATTCAAGGGAGAAATATTCACCTGTTTAATTTCAGAAATTGTCTCGAAAGCTACAATACAATCTCATTTGTAAACAGTAACGGAATTTTTTTCTTGCGAAAAAATGTTCATCGCGATTTCCCTATCCAATCATGCTAAACAACGGGAGCTCAAAATACGTCTGTAGGATACAAGTCGTTTAAATTTGAGGAATTTCTTCCATTACGTACAATTCCGAACAAAATAAGTTGAGCTCATTTGAATTTTGCGGAATACAAGTGGGGTAAAATTAAAGAATCGACTTCAGCACTTAATCCACATTCACTTTGAAACTGCGCACAATTGCTCTCAGTAAACAAGTTAGTTCCACCTTTCTCACCTTTCATCTTTCGTAATAACCTTTTACCTTTCGTAATTCGTAATATTTTCGTAATAATTTGTTGAAAGTATTTAGTTATTTATCACTGAAAAGTTGGCATTTTTCTGAATTTTCACGTGGTCTTAATTTTTTGATCAGGAGTGTATTGTATCCATCAAGGATATTATACGGTGAAGTCCTTACTGAAAAATGAATTTAAAGAACAGACAGTCCTCCCAAAGCACGTGATGATTTGTCTTGAATATAGAGAATTTGTTTTTTTGAATATTTTGTCAGAATAAGAGACTGTAGCCCACAAAGATTATTGATTGTAGAGACCATAGCGAGCGTAAAAATCCAGAGGCTTATAAAGACCATGACTAAATAAATGACAAACGAGTCTCAAACAAAGCGCGGGTTATCATGCATCCAGTTTTTGTGCAGAAGCTCTCCCGTGGAAAGACATCGTGTTTTTTGTAAAGATTTTACCCATCGAAAATCCTTATAAATTTTGTCGATCGCAATCACTCGTGAGCCATAAAACGTCTAAATGAGTCCAACAGGGGAGCGCAGATTCTCTCACCGGAAAACCTGCTGAGTGTTGTAGAAGTCTAGACATGATTACTGGGAAATAGGATCACACGAAACATTTTTTTTTAATTCCCTTGAAGAATGTTTAACTTTTATAAAAATTCGGCAATGTTTGTAGTTAATTTTCTTCAAATTTTCTACTAATGCAAAAAAAAGAGGAACACGAAATCGTGAAGGTGACGAAAGAACTATAACCTTTGATGGCGAGACGAAAGGTGCGACAGGACAACGGAATTCTGTCGGTGATTCTCCCCACTTGTGTAACGTCATGATTTCTATGAACATGACTTTAGATTTAGAAAACATTAACAGGGTGCGCCCAGAATGTATCCTGTGGAAAACGAAGTTGGCTATCTTTCGTCAGGAAGGATTTGTGGAGTCTGCGGTTTTTTCACGAGTTGGTTTCCTTCATTTTTTGGACAATATGATTGAAACTAAATTTCACGTTAGATGTAGTGTGTTTCACAAAAATAAAAAATCAGCACTAGAGGACATTTTTTTAATTTTGCTGAAGCTTAGTTGCATGATCAGACAACTGATCTAAAAAATTATTAGCGTGAAGAAGCATCAAAGAATGAGTGTTGGGACAAATAGCTAGTTTCCAATAACTGAGAAGTCAACCTTTTTGTTTTACTAGCAAAACTATTCATTTTCACTCATCATCCGTAGCTCGGGGTTCTGACGGAGACTTAATAAGTTACGAACAAGCATAAGCATTTGTTTTACGTTTCACCAAAACCTTCTCAAATAATATACTGCAACAGCGCACCTCATCAGTCAACTTAACTTATTGATCCTATTCTAAACTTGTATTTGTGTCTCCCAAGGTTGTTTTTATTCACAGGTGTTCACTTCCAGCAGCATACGATATTATTGTGGAATCGTGAAGCACTTTTTTAAATTATAATAAAGGGTAAGTCCTTCGCGTTCACAATCACACGTCGCAACGTTTCCCTTCTCGTTAGTCACAATTGTGTTCATTGCTTCCTACCTTAGAACAAACTTTGAGAATACATTTCACGCTGTTCCGTTTTCGGTTCTTCAACCAGTCATTGAAATACTTCCTGCAGCAAGTCCACCTATTTTATATGAGAATTTTCATTCATAAGCACCATCAGGAGCAAATTCATGGTCAGAGCGTACGCGTTCATGCTTAAACTTTATGGAAATTTCCGGTATTTTTTTCCCATTTTTCCATTGCTAATGCTCTTTCTTTGTTCTCATGTTCTGATGGATAACTCTAAAAAACCTTTGAATGGTTAGTGCAGAGAAATTTCTAATTCTGGACGCAGAGCAAAATTTCACGGCTCTAATTTTTTCATGCGGAATTCTCTACTATCATTCAAAAATTTTATGAGTATTATTACACTATTCTCGAAATTTCCTCGCAATTTCATGTCGTTTTTATCTTTTTACATGCTAATACATTGTTTGGTCTGTGCTGTTTCAGATTCTCCAAACGAGAGTTAAGTATGTGTTGTGATCAATGTCACCAGCAGGAGACTGAATTTCAAATTATTGCGCTCTTTTTACAAACGATCCCCGGAATCAATGCCAAAAAACTCTCATCTCATGTCATTAAGCTGTAATGGGCAGCCAGTCGAACATTTTTAACATGAACAGTGATTCAGTGCTGAAAACATATCTGTATTTAACTCTTTATTTCTCGTGGAAATTTCTGAAAAAAATTTGTTGATAGGACTGCATGGTAGCCTTAGTAACTCATTTTTGCTTCATAAAATCGCTTGATAAACCACGCTCATATTTCATTATCTCAGTGCAGTGCTATTTTGCGCCAAATCCTTTTAGTTTGACTGCGATGGGTTGAACTGAAGTTCAATATTCGACTCAAATTTAATGTCACTTGTAGTTAACACTTTTTAAAATAGAAATGTTAAAGGTACCATGCCTTAATTTAGCTTTGATTAAGTATTTACAACTATTGAGTTTGTAACTACAGCAGCGTTATGAAAGTTCCCTCCGTGTACACCGGCGGCTCTCATCGCCGCCGGTATTATTATGCCACAATATCAGTCGTGGTCTTCGGTATGGGTAAAATCGTAAAATTTGTGCAACAAACCCATATCTCTTTCCACTTTTGGCATCGAATAAACTGTAATTCATCAAACCTCCATATAGGTTTGTGCAGATTTTGCATTACAAAGAGCATTAGTAAAGTTACGTTTCTACATTGCACAACGAAATTTTGAATTTCAAACTTCCTCGAGTTCCAACGACAGAAGCTGTTTTCAAACTTGACATTACATACTTTTAAAATGAATTTCATTCTGTAATAAAGTTGGTATTGAAGTCATAATATCTTTCCAGTCTACAACTCCCACATGCAATTTATATATACGAATAATAAATTGATTTTCGTGTATGTCTCTTTCTATCAGCACATAAATGATTTTAAATGTAATGTCATTATGCACTTGCATAAATAAAGATTTAATTGCATTTTCACTTATTTATATGCACACATTGCATATGCAATTTTATTTGCACATGCGTGTGTTTCCTGCCTCTGCACAATTTGCAACGTCACAGCCCTACAAATTATACAGTCCGTTATTATGACCTTAATTAAAATGATCGAGGACATAGGTGCGAGGTAAGATTTAGGTACAATCAAGAACATAATTGAAGAACATGTTTAACAAAGTCGGTAGCATTAAATTAATATCATCTTAAAATAACAAAATCAGGTGAAAAAGTTATACATTAAAAGCTTAAATTGTTTAACGCCTTCAATATAGAACTTATGAATACGCATGATGGGAACATACAGTGCTTCACTTCGCTTGCCTTTCACACGACAAAATTTTTTACATGTTCATACTTTTCATTTCGGGGATGTCGTGAAGGCTGTTAATTTTTATAGTAACAAAAATTTATTGGTGATGGAAGTAAGACGCTCCGAAGAAAATCGTATTAATTTCTGGGCTAAAATACTCAAAGAAATTAACGACTGTACACGTGGCTTCATGTGTAAAAAATCGTCGCTTTCTACTTTTCATTTTGAAGAAATATGGTCAGAGTATATTTGGGAAAATTTGACGTTTTGAAAAACCAGTCATTTCAATGCCTTGAAAATTTCATCGTACTTTCCTAGCCGACTTAATATTAGGCCATTTCTTAAAATAGGTTACACTACACACGTTCTCTTTGTTGTCGCTTGTGAAGACCTTCGGAGGTAGAAATCGAGAAACCTTCTAACTCCAACAAACCAATAGGCGGAGCCGTACAAAAAGTTAACAAGCCAAAATAGTGTTGTCAGAATGTATTTACGAGAGTATGAAAGTAAGTAGAGCAATTTAAGACCAGAATAAGAAGATTAAAAATGATGTTGTTTAAAGTTATGACATTCTTCGAAACCTTTGCCTTTTTTTTTAAATGTTACAATGAAACGAAAAAAGATGCTATAAAGTACCCTCACATTAACACCATCTAGCCATTTTTGAGAACCCATCTAAAATCCTTCCCGAATTACCCTGACAAAAGGGTAATTTCTGAACTATAAGACGTGCAATCTTGAAATTAGAACCAAATTAATGCTCGTGACGAGTACAACATTTTTATGTAATTGAAAAATTTTTTACGCCCCTGTGGGGGGCAGGAAGAGGGGCTCTCGTGGCCCCTCAATTGTCGGCCGATTTTCTCTATAAGCTCATTTTAAACGCGTTATAATTTCTGAATTATTCCACCTAAAAATATGAAATTGGTTTCATTTTAAACATCAATGCATTCTCCATTCCGGAGTGTAAAATAAAAGTCTCATACGCTTTCTGGGGAGGCATGGATAGAGGTCTTCCTCTGCTATCAATCGTCGGCCAATGTTCTCTGTGAAGCTCATTTTAGACACTTTATAATTTTTGAACTATTCCACCTAAAAATTTGAAATTTATTTCATTTTAAACATCAATTCATTCTCCATTCTGGAGTGTATAATAAAACTCTCATACGTTCCCTGGGGATAAAAGAGAGCAACGTTCTCCTAGCCCAAAAATTCGCGCTGACGGAAGCCGTGGTCA
>JACJUY010005511.1:43805-59359 GCA_014220935.1 Platorchestia sp. MABIK | reverse complement strand
GAACTCAAGATAAACACATCACGTCATTTCGCTCTCTGTCATAGAGAATAACGTGCTGCAATATTTCCCTATAAATCCAAACTAAACAATTTACAGTTTGCCTTAAATCTGCTCACTGTTATTTCGAGGTCAGCATTTCAAACTCTGTGAAGCTGAAATACCTAAACTTGTCCTCGCTAATTTTGTTCATTTCTTGCTATCTACTGCGAAGACCTTGCAATAAGGTAAAGCGCAGTCGGTTATGAAACCACAGTTAGATCCATTTGTAAACCATGAGTAGAAATTTTGTCGCTATTTGTTACTCTTAGCGACACCAATCTATCACAGTGTTTCTATTTTATGTCATGTACCCATGCCTGCACATTATTACAGGGAATAACCAGAGAACAAGAAACCTAAAACGTTTTTTTTTTGTTCATACATAGAATGTAACTTGTTTCTTTGAAAAATTTTGTCAGAATATTAGAAACCTGCTCATTTTCATTTTTTTTAATTAAATGTTTCATTATTATTTCTTTCGACAGCACTGAGCATTACAGTTGTCAATTCGACGTAGTAAGAAGAAGTGTTTAATTTTTTAGCGAAAAAACAAAAAGTGAAAGTCATGACAATTACATTCGCTAAACGTTTTGCGATCAGTTAGCACTGAACTTTTAATCAGAAATAACTTGACATTTCAGTAAATAAAGTTGGTACACTGGCTCACTGCTTCAAAAATAAATCTACCGCAACCCCAGTGAGCGTCGCTCATTTTTGTATCCGAAAACGCAAATAGGTACACGAAAATAAGCGCAATTTCTACGCTTAGGATTCATAAACCAATCATCTCACTCATCAGATGGTGAACATGCTCAGAAATTAATTTTTGAATGGATGTTTGCTTATTTGTTTTTAATGTGCGTCTTGTGCTTTTTTTATAAATAACTTTTGACCAATGTTTTCCCACTCCTTGAAATAGATTTAGGACGATGTTTCAGTCTGTTTCAGTAAAATGTTTTATGTCTTTTCTTTTTTTGTTTTAACTTATAGCGAAGATCCTTCGAGGCATTCTCCAGTGGCATTAAAAGTATTTATAAGCTTTCTGTCATTTTACCTTAGATAAAATATCCAAGAGAATATGTTTTTACTGTTTCTATCAATAACAAAATTAGCCCCTGACACGGCTATTGTCCACCTCTTATGGTTTGTCTATCAATTAAGGACTTTTACTAAACATTTTTTAAAAGCCAATGTGTTGTCATACATTTCACGTTTCAACTTTTTGGAAGTAAACGGTTTTGCTTTCTTTTCTTTTAGAGATACTCCAGCTCGAGAATTTTTACTGATGCGAAAACACGTAACAGAAATTCAATCAGAGATGAAAGTGATCGAACAAATAATTTACTCTTTAACATTATTCAGAACATCTTGAGGATATTATAAAGCTAAATAAACGAAGTTACACTGACTATTTTCAGTTTTAATAGCATGATGGTATGTAATAAGTTGTCAATTACGATCCTAATTTAATGAAGATGGACAAAAAATATTACGCAATTTCAATTCAGGTTCTTTGATTTGAAGTCATTAACCTGCAAAAATAATGTCGATTATGACGTTTTGCATTAATTCTCAATCTTTCTCTCAATTGTTTCAGTCGAGATCAAGACTATTTCTTCCTTCTACTTGGCAATACAATTAAGGTGACCCTCTCAAAGCGATACACTCAATTCGCTTCTGACGGTAAAACTTCTCTAGTTGCGGGTCTCGATCCTCGCAGACCGCGGAAATTTATCGCAGGCATTTACCACAGAGTTGTATTCTGAATTTATGTTTCAGCGATGACTTTGAAAATATGTGATTTATAAAACGTGTCATGACTGTCAGTTCTATTAATCACTTCTTACCAGGAAAACATTGAAATAATTAGAATTTACTTTGTAATTTTGTATTTACGTTCAGATCATTCTGTTCAATATACTTACATACCTGATTATGCAGCATCTCAAAATTTTTTCGCACTATGCCGAAATTAATTTTCCTCGAATTGTTTCTTAAATTTTTAATAGAAAAATGAAGTAAGTACGCAACTGGAGTATTGAAGTAACGTCGAATGCTCATGGCTAAGGTGTAAACGTACTCGAGGAGATTATCTGTAGCATTTTACATCTAGAATTCAATCTGAGGCATTCAATCTGAGGCAGCTGCAGATCAGCTGAGATCAATTTAGGGAGCATATAAACTAGAGTTGCAGGAGGAGGTATAGGGAAACTGGAATCAAATCAAAGAACCTCCATTACACAGACGTGCATTTACGTAAGGACATAAGAACTTGTACCTAAGCCCACACGGACAGAGACTTGAAGTGTTTGTGAGTGAACAGAAATGCAATCACGCAAATCGATAGAGCGTGAGTTCGAGTGCGCTGTTCCATGCAGTCTACGCGAGGCTCGATGCTGGAGTGCAGTCGGAGAGACAGCGTCCGCCATTCACAGTTCCATGCGCTGGCTGCGGCCAATCCAGGCAGAGGAGCCTCTAAACCGCGCCCCTCCGCGGTCCAGGATTCCAGGCCTTTGAAACTCCAGCCAATAGGATAGCTCATGTACACCTTGCTTTCAGTACAATTTTGGTTTGCTTTGTGTGATATGTTTGGTATTTTAAATGTGCTGCTTTTCGATACCACGTGCACATCTTAGTTGTATGATATTAATTACCTTGTACGTTTCAGTAGAAGTTTGGTGTACTTAGTGACAGATATTCACTTTTGATCTACCAGAATCTATTGCCCAATACGGTAGCAGCTCTCGCCCTGCCCAATAGCAAACGAACCAATGGAAGAAGACTCAGAATTCTGTTTTATAATTTATACTTTTTCAGCTAAGAACCAATGAAGTGGAAGTATTTTAAAGGGTTCGACGCAATGGAGTTGGTTTAATGGGGTGACATTAGAGCTGTGATCGGTGTAATAAAGACAGAATTTCCAAATAAGTCTATACGGCAATCAATATCAGCCGATTACGCTACTATGAGACGCGTGATGGCTGGAGCAAGGAAGGCTCGACACAGCAGAGAGTGCAGATTTGCAGCAATGGATGGTGTGGATGCCATCCATTGTGTGAGTGTGTTTGTGTAGGGTCTCTGCGTGATGCATCTTTTGATGCTTTCTCATTGTCTTGACTAATGCTAGCACATTAGTTTCATCATATAACTAATACTAGCACAATGGTTTCATGAGCGCCGTGCTCTTTTTCATTGTCTTGATTAATGCTAGCATATTAGTTTCATGAGCGCCATGCTCTTTCTCATTGTCTTTATTAATGCTGGCACATTAGTTTCATGAGCGCCATGCTCTTTCTCATTGTCTTGACTAATGCTAACATATTAGTTTCATCAAGAAACTAATGCTAGCACATTGGTTTCATGAGTGCCATGCTCTCGTCTACGTTGGTTAGGCTCTCATGCCACGCATTCGAACATTCCAGCGTCATACTCTGCACCGCCGTGGATTCTTATAGACGATGAAGTACGCATAAAAGTTGCTTTTATGCTGCTCATTCGAATCCCCCCAAAAATTCCGTATCCGTTACTGCGTAACCTTTATTTCAGGTGTATCTTTTTCATCAATTTGTCTAATCCATGCACTCTCATTTACGTCACAACGTGCAGCTTCCTGAAGGTTTCATGAACCGATGATAGATAAAAATAATAATTTACCGCAAGTTTTCAGTCCGAAAAGCAGCGACCGTCATCAATGGATAGATGTATCTTTCAAAAACTCATTTTGTTTGCACCCATTTAATATATGGAATGTATTTTTATTTGTTGAATACTAATTAAAATCCCAATTAAATGATCAGCCTTCTATAGTTGAGTAAATATTGTGATGGGACATCAAGATGTATAGTGGCTAATTTTGAGCGGTGTTTTCACACAATAAAACGCTTCTATAATTTTTCTGGGAAATTTATTCGTGACTTAAATTGCACTGTTATCAAAATTAAGAGAATAATTTTATATTTTATATTACTAAGATGCAGCCTGTCCATTCAGTACATATTTTTTAAACAAGTAAGTTAACGCGTTTTTACATCTTTTTCGCCCGTTTCCAAGATTGCCGTGCACGAGCCTGGTAATCGCTATATATGCATAATTCACAAAATTACTATTTCGATCATTATTTTCAGATAAAATACATTTCTCCATAAATTTCCATCACTGTGATGATATATACGAGAAATATTCGGATGCTCAAAATTGAACCGTAAAATATATCGAGCGTGCTTCAAATGTTTAGTTTTGATTCAAAAATCCAACACGGAAATTTATTTATGTCGACATTGCACATTCTTTCTTTTACCTGTCTAGCTTCAGATAACTTTATTAATTTGCACCTCATCCCGTGTATTAGAGGCCTTCATTTCAAAATTAGTTAGGAAAGAGTACTTCGAATGTTCAAGCTTTCCGTTTAACACAGTCAAAATCAATTGACATGTGTCTAACTTCACTACATCAATGGGTACACATCTGTCTCAATGTTCTCCTCATGTGGCATTATTGAGAATGCATGGTTCCAATGAACGAAAAATAAAAAGTGATACACCAGTTTATCGTCACACCTGCAGGATTCCAAAGGTATGATGATTATTTTTGGTTTCATCAAAGCGGTTGAAAACTTTAAATTTTCCACGTAGCCTAACGCTATTTGCTTAACGCGATTAATGAGAGACAGCTCACCACCACAACATGACGAAATTTTTTTCAGAAGTTCAGTAAAAATTGGCATGCTGATTGTTTTACCCTGGGGATATTTTACATTGAGAGTCTAATTTTTCCCGTTGGTGGACTTTCCTGTAATTGAAATTCTCGTGTGTCAAAAAAAAGATAATCCTGTTAATCGGAACTAGCAGAATGGCTTCTATAGATGTTCCGCTGTCTTGTCATAAAAAGGTCGTATTTATGCCCAACATTGCTCCGCCGCTGTCAGCAAAGGCCACTGCTGATTTTTTCTCCTTATAGTAGGATTTATTAAGGGAGACACTCTGATGTCCAGCCTGTTCTCTAGATCTGAATCCCATTGACAATTTGTGGGCCATCACCAAGTGCAAGGTTTACGGCGATGTTGGCCAGTTTTTGACCAAAGAACATTCGTGGTTGGTCACTCGAGAAGCAACGGTTATAGTTTAATCATCACGCACCAAGGAATTGACGGATACAGTCAGTGAGAGGGCAGTTTTTGGTAATCCGGAAACACGGTGTTTATTTACATCAATAAATATAGTTTTCACGTACTACCACTTTCTGAAATACCTGTTCACTATCTGATAGTTAAAATAGCGCACACTAGCCTGTTTTTTATTCTTATTTGATTATTAGAAAGAATTGAGTTTCATGTCATTTTTGTTTTTTTGACTATTCTCGCAAAATTTTAGCAATAAGTTTAGAGTACAAAAACTCAGTCTGTTCAATATCTAGACCCTACATCTAATTTTTAAACGTAAAATTTGAGTAAATTGGTGAAAAAAATTCCATGCGAAACAAAACTGCCCGATGAATTTAGCTAGTTTATTTTACTGCTAGAAAACGTAAAATCTTTTACCAGACAAATTTGCCGTTAAAACATGAGAGCTTCAATGAATAATCTTCCTTGCGTAAAATTCAAGTGGACTTTCATTGTATTAAAGCTCGTACTATTAATGCTTTTGAAGCTGTGATGCGGGCAACTGTTAAATGCATATCCTGTGGTGAATGATTTCCAGTGTACGAGTGACTAAACGTGAGTTCAGGCATGCTCAGCGTAAGTTCAAATTGCAATATGAATGTCCACAACTTTTTGGGGTAAGAAATTTCAAACAGTCAATGTTATTGATAATAAAGTTAAGTTAGCATTGAATTACACTAAAGCGTAGAATGAATTATAATTACATGAAATGTTTTCAACAATTCACGTTTTCATAAATGATGTCATAATGTTGTCGTGAAATTTGACACATTCGGGTTTTTCGCTCAGGCCGAAAGTTACTGAAATTTTGCTATGCAGTTGAAAACCTCTTAACTGTGGGAATTTCATACATTTTTCAGCAGAATTTCAATATTGAGTAGAAAATCCTCAGCACAAATTTCGCGAACTTCATATAGTCGTCTGCGAAATTTTACAAATATGAAAAAATGCTATGCGCAAAATTATGCGAACTCAAAAATCCTGATAACAGAGACACAGAGCTCACTCCTATTGTCACGGTGTACATTATGCACTTCAATAACTACGGCAGCCAGCACGTAGCGCTTGTGTCTCTTTAAGCTTTCCTGCAAATAGTGAACCGAGAGTACGCATTGATGAAGGCAAAGTCAATAATGTATTTACGCTATGTCAAAAACGGGGTATATTTTTCCTGTGAAATATAAGCTCAAGGATTTGTAAATTCAACAACGCCTCCAATTTTTGGTGTAGTTACCTTGATGAGCATAAATCATGAATAAATTCCGGTGAGCAATTTTCTTACCTTACTATTTTTTAATTAATTCAACAACATAACCAAACCTTTCAAATGGAAACGCAGGTACATGTGTGTAGTGTATATTGCCACGCCGAAACGGATGTACTTGCACGAGTGCACGTGCTCAGAGCAAAACAGCTGGCGCAAGTTAATTCGCACATGGGCTTGGCACGCTGCGGTGCATGCATCTGTCCCAAATATTCTGAGTTGACTTCTAGATTTATAATCAGCAGAAGCAACAATTTCTATTCGAAAACCAAAAATACATGTATTAGTAACATAATGAACATCTTCAAAATTCATTTATGAAGCCATTCTGTCAGCATATGGCATGACATGAAGTGACTATTTCTTTGACCAATTTATTTTTCTGGGTTTATAATGTTGGAGAATATATTAATCGAATTTTCTTCAATTAGCTGTACAGGGCTCTTCAGATTGATTAGAGTATTTTAAAGTTCATCATTAAATTTTTAATGCGGAAGCATGAGAGATAATGCCAAAGTTCCCTGTGCTAAATAAGGAGGCATGATTCTCTTGTAGCTATTTCATCGAATCTGTTTACATTTTTGTGAACAGCATGGTACTTTTCACAGTTCAACAAAAACTTGAGACATAAATTCATCCCGAGAGAATAAGGTTAGAAGATGTGGGTGTTGCCCTGGCGATGTACAATATTCCTTTTTCCGCATTCACAAGGTAATGGTGAAAAAATGAAGATAGCAAGGCTGCAATAACGCAAGTAGAGACATCGACATTAAGTACAATTTTCGAATAAAGAACTTAATAAATGCCTATTGATTAGGTGACCAAGGGAGAACAAGCACTTTTACGATTTTCTAGCAGCAAACGTCAATGTTATGGTTACTGCACGACTAAAGCATTCGCGGCGCATTCTTGAAGGACTGTGGCACCCAATATTCGTGAGCCCAGGTAAATATTATTGCTGCGATATTGAAAGGTCCGGTCAGTGGCCTCTATTTTGATAGGACCTCTTAGAACAGGCCTTTGCCGGCCCAGAATTCCCAGGCATCGGCGAATTTTGGAAGATCTTCTGCAGAATTCTCGAAATTCTTCTTCCGTGCGGAGACCCAATGCAGCTCGGCATACCTGGATCGTTTGATGTGTGTTTTCGGGATCTCGAAGCTCATGTGAGCATAGAAAATGAATTTTCCGCAGCCGTGGGCTTCAAGCCGAGGATCCAACTTGCCTGCTATTCAATGCACCGTGAAAGGATGTTTGAAAAACTTTTCCTCAGAGATGACCCTGCGAAGAACTTTGATGAGCCGCGTTTGAGGATGTAGCGTTTAGTTGAAATACAGGCGAGTTGAGCATAGAGCTGCCATTCAGGGTGAGATAGGGTTGGAATTAAAAAGAGTTGAGTGTAATTGTAAAGCTGCTGTTTAGTGTGAGATGGGGTTGGAGTTAAAGAATGTTAAGTGTGGAGCCGCTGCAGGTTTAGGGTGAGATAGGGTTGAAGTTTGAGAGTGTTGAGTGTGAAGCTGTTATTCAGGGTGAGATAGGGTTAGAGTCTAAAAAGAGTATTGAAAGTCGAGCTGCTGTTTAGGGTGAGGTTGGGCTGAGATACGTAGAACAAAATGAAATTTCTGGTTTGGGTAAAGAAATTGAGTTAAGTGAAAATTTCATTTCAAACATACACGTATGGGCCTAATGGAAAAATTTTGTAAAGGAAAAGTGACTAACTAGTCTGAATGAACTTCTGAATATTGAGCAGTGGCAACAATTTATCAATCAAAACCCTTAGTATAGGAATTAAAAATTTGATAAACGATGCTTGATTGAATGCCAGTGTTGGATACAACATTTATAAGTAAAATTGAAACATTTCAATACATGCAGATGAAAAAGTTAAGAAGCCTCATTGATGGTAACAAGGTTGAGTTGTGATTTATGAAAGATTAGTTTTTTTGAAGCACAATTGCAAAATGTGAGCGCTGATCATTTTTTGAAAATCTTAAGTTGAACCGTCAAAATTAATTATTTGCTTTTATTATTAATTTTGAACGATTCAACCCAATGGTAATTCTATCGTTGAAGTAATTTCAGATTCTTAGATTTCTTAAATACTTTCGATGTGAATAATAATGGATGTTTTCTGAATTCTTAATTTCGTTATTTTTAATTTGATTAAATTCTAAATATTGTTCTTCCTAACAGGCCAGAATTAAGTTGATAAACCGTTTCACAGAAGAGCATCATTTCTATGTCATGCACGTAGCCCAGTTTCTCACAAGCAGTATACTGTCTCAACGTGAATTTGTGTGCGTGATGTAAAAAATTTCTCAGAGAGCATGGCCACAATTTTATTCAATAAAAAAAAGTTTGATGGCGATGATGGTGGTTGACATTAGCATAGCAGCCATTGTTTGCAACGTCTAGCATATCTGAATGAATGTCGTTATCTGTAAAAGTCTAGAATTTGGTTTTAGCGAAATAGAAGTCGTATTCTCAATGTTTCAGAGATGCAAAATATAATGAACTTCAATTTCATGTCAGTAAAAAACTTTCTTGTTACATGTATATTTTTCATCTTTTTTTAATTTCTTTTTTTGTACATATATGCAATGAGATTTCAAGATGCAATAACATTAAACTCTACCCTTTCTTGTAAAGAAATCATCCAGGTAAATTGGAAACATACAATGCGATCTCAAAAACGAAGGTGTATGCTGTAGGGCATCTGGCTCAAGTATTGATAAATACGACACTAGTTTCGGCAATTGAAATCTGAAGGCAGTCTATTCGGGGAGCAAGTTAGGGTTTCAAAATCTTCATTATGATTATCTCAAGAGACAATTTCCGATGACTTTTATCTTCATATCTGCACAATGTATGCAAATTAAAAGTTAAACAAACCAACTTCATTGCCGTTTGTGCGTAATCTTGAAAGAAAAAATATTTTTTTCACAGAATCTTGGTCTTGATACGAGTCTGACTGTGATCGGTCAAGATTGCTGCATTGACTGACTGGCGGCCACAGAACATTGCTAATCCATCAGCCTTACATGCGCCAAGGGAGCCTAATCGGGCAGCCAGGGTAGGGATGCAGCATGAGTTCGATTGATCACCGAGTCTGATCTAGCTATTTACAAGCGTTAAATTTTAGAAGTCTTAGCAGAAGAAAGAGTATTGGTTTACCACTGAGAATGGGTTCATTGAAAACCCAAACATATGTTCCTTGATTATTGACGCTAAGCACGTTTTTTCAGTAGATTTTGATAAAATGATTGTTAATTATTGTTCCACCAAATTTGGGAAATGAGGTTTTTCATCAGCAGTTTTGGTTAATAACCACATCTGTTCTGCATCACGAAGCAATTTGGAGTAAAATATTAAATTTACCGTATGAGCTGCATAACACAATGAATATTGTTCATGAAATTGTTTCACTCATGTTGATTAGCACGTGCCGGAACGTAGAAGTTATCTATCCCGTCAACCTTATAGGATAGTCAAAATATTCAAAAAATACTCTAGGCGTTGACTTAACGTGATGGAATTCGTAGCAGCTAATTGATGATTTGAAGGTTCTATATGCAGAAGAATATAAGGAAGAACTATGTAAAGTTTCCCACGGAATCTGAAGTCGTTCCATTTTTATGATGGCAGCATCTAAGCTGACAATTTTGACCTGTAAAAACTATTTAATTTTACTACTCACGGCATCAGTTATCTATGTAGATAGAATACTAAAGCACATGTATTGAGAAGCCTCTCAGTTCCAAGTATTACAGGATGATAATTTGAGGAAACTTTCCAGCATCAGAACTGGTGTACTGTAACAGATTTAATCCAAGAGAAATACAGTGCTTCACTGGTATTGCATTTTTTACTCCTCACGTAGTGATGGTTCAGTAGTACATTCACATATACTTTATTAACATTCTAATATTGAAGACCATTTTCATATATAGGATAAATTGCACATGCATGCATGGTGCAAAAAATTTCAAGGTGTTTTCGAGTTGCCGCTTCATCAGGGCCGTACATATAAGGCTCGCACATCCGAGGATGAGAGTGGCAGGGATCTGCAAGCTGTACATATATATGGCAGCCTCGGTGTGAGGTCTGTCCTCAAGTGCGTGCTTCATTCTTGTCAAGTCATCAGCGAATCTTGGACTTGAACACCAGCCGCCTGCCTGGTCTGCGAGGCTGTGCACTACAGCGTTGTGATCACGGAACGAACGTCTAACGACTCGAGAACCTAAAATTACTCCTTTCTCACTCAAATTTCTACGGTGAAAATTGACTTCGAAATCCAGTTCAATTTTCCGCAATTGAATGAGAGTGTTAAAAGTCGTAGAGATAAAAGTGGCTGTAAGATGATGAACAGGCGGCCCGGGTGAGGGGGCGGACGGACATGAGCACACCTCCAGAGCCTCTTCAGAGCAAACCCAAGGCAGTTCAAGTGACAGATTTTCGACCCTTGAGCTCGGAGAGATTGCTAATACCACCCTGGAAATTTGGTGAAAGCTTACGATGGTCATGGCTTTGTTTGCGCTCCTCGCTTCGCTTTTTTCAGTGCGTATTTGACGTTGTTTTGCTGAAGAGTATCGAGTGACAGATTAGCAGGCGAGCAAACCTGCCTGCGAGCCGTGGAGCCGCTCGCCACCGAACCAACAAATGGCCAAGCCTCGCAGCGCCCATGATCTGCTAAGCTTTACCTTCCTGATGCCATTTTGATAGACAGGTTCTCACTTCTCGTGACTTTATGTAATGAATGAGTGTCGACGATTAAATCTTGATAAATTTCTGCTTCTTGGCTCGTTTATCTCACTAAATGAAAAACATTTAGAACGATTGAGTATTCTTCACAGATTTTACGTGCTTACTTTTCGATTCTTGTTTTGTTCATCTATTCTAGGGTAACTTTACGTTGCACGTTTCATATGCTGCAGGACTTCAGTCGGTAGTTACACCATGTAACACGATTATGGTCGACGAATAGTGCATCGAAAAGTTTCTTCAATAAAGTTATACATTAAATTAAGAATGAAGATTTCAAACATGAAAATTTAAAAATAATGTTATTGTTGCCGCTCGGTCTTTGGATCGGGCAGACTTCAAACACTTCCCATTTCCTTTAGCATCGAACAAACGTCCGAGTGCGATGTAAAAGAGCTTCAGAAGGAGATCGAGGAGGGTGCGTGGGAGAGAGAGAGAGAGAGGAAGCCGATGCTCCTCACGCTTCGTTAAGCCAGTGTTTGACTTTTGTCTTGGGAAGATTAGAGAAGTCTATATAGGCTCAGCGCTGGAGTGAGTGGGAGTCACTTGAGTATGTCATAGGGCTATTTTGTGGCCATCCGAGTTGGGATAACAAAAAGTGAGGTGTGCCCACGACTGCTGCGTCAACACCCGCCACCTCACCTCACATCCCAGAGCAAAGAAAGCATTTGCATCACAATGCCAGCGAGGAGCACGGGTAGCACCAACTGCTTCTCTTTCATTGTTTCAAACTATCTTTCAATCTCACCTGCATCAATATGCCCATGGGGTGCCACTCTCACAGTTCTTCTCGTAAAAGAAAAAAGGGACTAAAGCACACGGATTAGCTTGACAATAACTCTCCTCTAACGTAACTTTCGTTTAGATTTTTTATTTTAACTTTTGGAGGTGGTGGTTTTAGGTCATAGTAAAGGCTTGATTTGCAGATTTTTTAATATGGAAAAAGATTAAATATAGTTTACAACGTGCTAATGACCATTAGTCATATTTTTACATCAGTGAATAATGTAACGCAAGCATAAGCCTCTCACGAGGGTTTTTCGCATCCCTAGAAACAGATTCACATTTACACACATACACTAATGAACAAAATTAAGACGGAGTTTAAAAATATATGAAAAACTAGTTCCAAAAAATTGCTGTATAATGTGCATAAACAGAAAGTACAACGCATTTCAAGTGAGTTTAAATATTATTTAGCATTTGATTTGGGCTTTTTTGGATCTAACAAATGGCTTCATGCTCTCTGGCATTTTGAGCACCAACTAGCCCCAAATCATTGGTTCTTTTTTCTGATATTCTTCATGAAGTTTGACTTCTAATTGGGGAAAATTTACGTATTCTCACACTTTTCCCTCAACATGACTGCAGATATTCGATGGGGTTGATATCTGGAGACGTGGGGGCCGCTCCAATACTCCTTATACGCTCCCTTCTTTTTTCTCAAATCAAATCTTCGAAATTCGTTTAGTGTAGCTAGGAGCATTGTTTCAATGAAAGATTGCGTCATCAAGTGTGTTACTGTTGAAATTTTCACCCATGAAGCCTGGTTTACGTGGTCTAACGGGCTGGTGTGAGTACTGAAGGTCAATTTACATTTACTAGTGAACAACGTTTCTGTTCCTGAGGGCGACATTCGCCCCACGCCGTTACACCATCCATTCTAAATTTTACAGTAGGAGCAATCCATTTGACGCCAGAAACTTCCCCAACTGGTCGATGATTATAGTTAGTTTCATAAGTTTCAATGATGTGAAGAAAACGAACATGTCTAATGATTTTTTTCACTTCAAGATAAGTGCTGCTCCGAAATAGTTATTTCATCAATTTATGATTAATTTGCCAACTTCAAATAACCTAAAAACTCGCCTTTTAGTTGGATTCATAACGCCAGACAAACTTTAGCCCAATCATCAGCCGTCCAATTTTAATGTTATTTCTGCAAAACAAGTCCTTTTGTTTTCATTAGCCATCGGACAGCAATAGCTTCTTTCTACAGCCTTGCACCAACCTCACTCTCACTGTTGAGCTAATCGGTCTCAAATGAATCGTAAAATTCCGTTGCCATGTTCGAAGAGTTTTTCCTGATCAGCGAATGATATCCTCTTCGGCAATTCGTCTGGCCTCAAAGATGTGTACCTGATCTTGCTTTGACCACCACGATTTTCGAAAGTGTTGGCTTCATTGTGCCTTTCAAAGCTGTTTGTGTACCGTTCCCAAAGCATTTAACTTTTCTCAATAGCAACTTGAAAGAACCATTTCTTCAACAATGCTTTTCAACACAGTCTTGAACATGTTTTTCCTCGGAGAATTTTCAACTGCAAAAAATTAAAATACTGTCATTTGTAATGAATCTGAAAATTGACAGAATAATCAGAACCTATGCTCATATTTAAAACGAACGGTTCTATCTATTATACTGGACACTAAAAAAAATTGGCATCAACTCCAACTCAAAGTACCAGAGTAACACTATTTTCAAATGCATTTGATAGTGATTTCAACTAATGGAATACTAGTTTCCCTTAGATTTTAACCTTTTCTACACATGCCTCGCAAGTTTGTCCATAGCTATCTGATGCGATCATAATGAGAAGGTCACCCATGTGACATTCTTCAGTGACATGGTGTTACCACCCAGTGTTCAAAACCATTTCCAGACACCAAGTTCGCGTGATTACAAGAAGAGTGCACTCTTGGTCAGACTTCGAGCAACAGCTCATTCATCTACAGTATTGCTTGCCAGGACATTTGCCATTGTTCCGCGCGTTACCTGGCGAGCTGCCATGTCACCAAATGCTCTGCTGTTACCGGCTTACCTCAGTGTTCGCATCACTGAAATATTCTCATAGAACGCCATTTGGTCGTCAGATTATTGAGATTTGTAGTACAGGGCATCTTGCTAAATTATGTTCCAAAATTACATGGGAATTCTAACTTGTCGGTGCACGCATCGTCTCATTTAATTCCCATTTTTGATTCCACAAGCCACGAAGGACTTCCTTTAGTCCTATAAGTTATTTCATTGAATTTATTTCGCACATTTATTAGTATTATTTTGTACTAGCAGCCCTGCCCTGGCCGCATGTTTCTCAGGAACGCTGAGTTGCTTTTACATGGAGCATTACTTCTCGAGTAAACTAATAAAGCCGCAAAGTTTGCGTCGTGGAGCCGGGACTTCCTAGCAAGGAATCATTTATGGAGCGTTTGGCGTCGCGCTGCTCAGCAGAAAGTCGCGTAAAATGATGGTCTACGCAACCATGCCTACGGCAGCACGTGACTCCCACGAAAATTGCTCTGTGTTAAATCAAGAAGTGAATGAGAGGGAATGGTATTTCTGACATCGTGATGGATCGTGAAAACTGCATATGAGGATCAAATTATTCAACTACTATTTGGCGCTTATTGATAGTTTACACTGGCATCGCTCAATCTATAAATGAGAATAAATGTTAACAAGTGGATTATAATGTCGCTGTCCAATAAGAAATTTTTTTAATTTTTAATTTCCCAATGCGGACAAAATTGCTTAAAAACAAAGGATATTTCTTACCCTATAGCGATTAACATTGCATGCTCATTTCCATTAACCGAATTAATGGGTGTGTTAATGTCTGGTTCCTGTAACAAAGAATCAATCTTTAAATTGTATCCAAATAATCAATCTTCATATTAATTAATGAATCAATCTTTATATTCAGTCATTTTTCTGAACATATTTATACCAGTTAATTGCCCAGCTGGCTTTTTCATCGAAATATGAACATTTTATCGAGAAAAAGTCAAGTCAATCTTGCGCTCCTGATAAGTAGCAGCCAAACCTCCCATGAATTTTGGATGATGAATTGGGCGGAGCTTTATTAAAAGTTCTAATTAATGCACGTATAAAAGATAAACAACATACTCTGAGTTATCAGTAATTGAAGATTTAACAATAAATTTCTAAGATCAATTTGTGAAGTGGCTCAGTACCAAGGTCCTTGCTCAGTACCTTTCCCTTTAACTAGACTGCGTTGCATGCTCTAAGCTGGCAGAAAACTCCAGAGCTGATGCGTGTTGCATCCATTGTAGCCACTGCGCCGACACCCTCATTAGTATATATGTCTCATACACTCATGAGCTAGGAAACAAGAGCAGATGTCAATGGTTGAGGTCTAATAGAAGCCCGTCAAAAATTAGGTTTCTTTGAAATTGCGGTGCAGCAAAGGTTACGTTTAGAATTGTGAGCGAAAGCTAGTAAATTTACGGTATAGTTGGCACCGTGGTCTGAAAACGTATACCAATCATATTTAAAATCACATTTTACTATTCAGTATCTGTCCTATTCCCGTCTGA
>JACJUY010005511.1:22645-42980 GCA_014220935.1 Platorchestia sp. MABIK | reverse complement strand
TGCAGTAAACACCTAAAAATTCAAAATTATCTGTTATACTTAATTTATCACAGGAGCAGTTAGTATAGAACATCTCTTTCTTTAGGCAGAACACGAGAAAGCAGAAAGAAACCGACGCTCTCCATCGTGTGACCAGCTTGCTCAGCGACCTTCAGATAGAATGCACAGTGGGTGGAACCCGCGTACCGTTCTGGGTACAACGGAAGTTATAGACGAGGGACGATCGCTTGCTTCGAGGTGGCCTGTTCTTAAATCAAAAAATATGGAACTGATGCAGATGCACTAAATGAAATCTCTGCCCGAGGGAATATTTCCTGGACGATATATATATTTATACATATTTATGAAAATTTGTTCATCATGCGTGAAACAAGTATTAATTGAATAGCCACTGGTAGAGAAGATTAAGTGATAATATGTAAATTTTTGTGTATGTCAGCGTATGTTTAAATACAACATTGTTAGCACCGGAAATAAAGGCTAAAATGCTATTATTTTTATTATTCCAATCAGCAGAAACTGAAATAATTGTGACCTAAACACGGAAAAAAATTTCCTAAAAAGATGCACGGAACCCGTTATTGGAATAGCAGAAATGCCGCAAAGAAATTTGATCCCTTAATATAGTAAAACTCCACAGGTGACTCAATATTCGGTAATGTCGTTTAAACAGTCCAAGACTATGAGTACAGAAGAATTACAACTGATAGTGTGATGATGTATTTTTGTTTCTTCATTGTTTAAGAAAAAATTTACTTCTTGTATCTAACACGTAGCTTGTTTTAATTCATTGTTGCCCATCACATGTCCATCAATGTATAATTGCACCAAATTCGGCAAATTATCATTATTGTTGAATCTCTCCATAATTAAGGCATGGACGTCTAGAATTCTCCATGTTGGGCATCGAACAAAAATTATCATTATTGTTGAATCTCTTCATAATTAAGGCACGGGTGTCTATAATTCTCCATGTTGTGCATCCAACAAAAAGTTGCTTGAATAGGTCACCGGGAATTATTCTTAATAGGACCTGATGATGACGACCAAAAGTACAGAGCCACTAGGAACACACAATTCAGAGGAAATAGAGCACGAATTTCTTTTAACTACACTGAAGTTCAACAAGATTTCTCTTCCCACTGAAACGTGGAGCCAAAATCAATGAGCTTAGCGGATGGTGAGGGGGAAACGAGCACCAATTTCCGCGAATGCACAAATGAGTTTTGTCGTTAGCACGCACAAAACGAAGAGAATTTAATAATCTAAAATTCTTTGCTATAATGTTTGCAGATGCTTGTGGATGAGGTCATCAAAATCTCACCAAAAACGCAGGCGCGATCACAGCCTCTTTAGCTAAGGTTCAACCTATTTCCGGTGCAAAATTGGTTTGAAATCAACACATTCTACTCTGAAAATCATAAAAGTATTATTTAAAATATAAACTATACTTGAATATACCTGTAAAGAAGCCCTGTTTCAAGCGTGAGATGTCAGATGCAGATAGAAATCCCCCAAGAAAGGGGAGAGATTGGACGACCGATAACAGTTGAAACACTAGTGAGTTACAGAATAATAACATGAGATGCTACCCACTCCAGTCAAAAGCCAGTGGCTCAAGTCCACATTCTGAAGTGAATTGAAAATTCAGGTAGGAATATCGAAAAGGTCCTGGCACTGAGGGGATCAGTGTTTTGCAGTATTCGGCTTTAGCTACACCTTAGGTTTCACAATTTAAGCAGTCGTAGCGCTATGGCTAGCTGAAATATACTTGTAGTGCTACAGCTCGTAGCGTTACCAAGTCCACGTAGAAGAACTTACGCTGTCAGCTGTACCACTCCCACTATTGCTCAAAAATCTAAACCATTATTGTTCATAAGGAAATTCGAACGGACGCAGTCGGACGAATGCGACAGCCTTCAATCACACGCTCGGAAATTTACTGGCGGGAAGCAATTAGAAAAGTATGATGAATTCTTAAATATTCGTTAACTAGAGCAAAAATGTTTAAAATATTAATTATTGCATTGAAAATCTGCTCAGCTTTTATAATGTGGGCTTAAATGTATTAAGACATGAAAATGGCAGTAAATTTTCAAATGAAGCTTTGGACACCCAGAAAAATCATCTTAGCATATCACCCTAGACACGTTTGAAGGAATGCAAGGAGAGAGTTGCGTTTTTTCAGAGGAGAGCTTGGCTTGTGTACATGGATCGGACGGTGTTGGTTCTCACACTCCATCGAGACGCTGCGATCTGAGGCATCTTTGTGCAGCCCAAAGTCGACACCCAAAATGTACAGCGGGGCCGAGAGCGAGGCGTGACTCAGCAAATCTGGCGCTGCCTCGCCGATATACGGATCATGAAGGCGCTCTTGTTAACAATTTTATTTTGTGGCTAGGAGTGGCAGCAGCGTCTCCTGCACGTTGTCAAGTAATTAGGATCAGCAATTCCTCTGTTCTTATTATCAGAGTTTGTCTCAAGGGCAATATGTGTCTATGATCATTGTTCAAAAATCGTTGAGCTGAACTAAGGTCGTAACAAACCTTCAACGGGTTAGAAAAAGTTTTGATCAGTTGTCCACGTTTCATCGGTGAAAAAACCTACACCCGCTAGATCAGCAAAGTTTATAGAAGACTGTATGATCGAATGAGTGAATTGATTTGAAAACCACAAACACGTTAAAAATTACATCCAAAAAGTTTTTATATTAAGTTTTATTAGATTATATTTTTGTATATCAATTCATATTTTGTTCAATAATCACTAAGGTGAAAACAATTTTAAAATGTACAAAGACTATATTAAACAGTCAAATTTAGAAAATCCTTTCTAGTTTTTCAGCGACGTAAAGCATGTGTGCGAATTGTTGGAGATAAAAACTCATAGCCTGGAAGACGAGTATTACACCTCACACCGTGTGCGTAGGTAACATCCTCGGCGAATTATCGACACATGTGCTAACAGTGCCGTGTTGTAGACGGCAGCACAAGGAGCACAAAACTACTCAGCCTAACTTTTTAGTTGCAGCATAAATAATTTTAGTCGTCCAATGCAGAAGCTATATATGGGCGGCTTATATCATTGAGGTTTCGGCGAAAAGATTCCACTGGGTTGTCAGGGCTTCTATCGATAATGCAGGAATCTCGGGCTTGGCCGACCATCATTGGACTTTTCTCTACTTCGGAATCGTATCATAGTTACATGCAGAATTAAGGGGGTCTTTGTAACCTGCTTACGGCGGTATTTTGCTTGCAGAACTGTGGAAGCTGTGGAAAGATTTTAATGAGAATGAATTGCAGAATTTCGTCAAGTTCTACATTTTTCAGCATATTAATCTACTACAATGGAATCCACCGTTTGGAATATGAATAATTTGGTAGCAACAACACGAGATAAATTGATTCATTACGAAAATTTAAATTTTATTCATTGCGCAGCGTTCTAACTCATTTTTGAGAGATCAGGTGATCGGTATACATATATTTTACTGCAGGTCGTTAACATCTTTTCCGCAAGAGTGATGAAGATATTACAGTCGCTTTAGTTTTAATTAAGTTGAATTAAATGCACCGTAGTTCCCGTGTTACGGTATAGTTAACATTTTGTTGATAGGCTTGTGCACGAGATCAATGATCCAAACTTGTTTCAAACAAAATATGAATTTCCTCTTTGTAAGCGTTCTCAAATATTCAATTTGCAGAACGAATGAACTCAATGATAGTATTAATCTAGAGTGAGTTCTTTGAACCGACTGTCAATTTGTGATGAAATTGAATTCTGTAGGCAGAATTTTTTCCTCTTCCTTACCAGCATCAAACGAAATGCGGGTGCGACTGACGGCATGTGTATTTCCCCAGCTTACCATTTGCAAACATGCAAAAATCGAGCCTCAAATGCCTCTGAAATGTAGGGCATGCAGGAAGGGAGGGAATTCTCTTTTAATTAGCGAGTGAACAATGGTCATGCAGCCTGAAAGTTACATGGAGTTCCCAGTTAATGGAGATGCAACGTTCCGGAAGTGAAGCACCGGCGGACTTCCGTAACGTGTTCATTTTAAATAATACATATTTTCTAGATTAGATGGCATAAAGCCACTACGTCATTGTACATACCTAGTTTTAGAAAAGAATGGAAATTTAATGAAGGTATTCATTTAAGGTGAGTGCGGTTGGAAAAGTGAAGCTGTTTGAGACAGCTCGAACGTCGATCTGTATGTGGCAGATATGCTGGTGATTATTTTGAGTACCGGACAAAATAAATGTATCATCGTTACGCAATAAGACAAATTTGAATTTTTTAAGGATATGTCTACTCCCAACGAGTATTTGGCTACTATGTCGCAGAAGGCTGAGCATTGTGAGAGCTGTATAGCTGTGACAGTGAAAAGAAAGAACTATTGAATAATGAATGATAATTATAGTGAAAAGGAAATGAACCCTGAAAATTTGACGGATAAATTAAACGAATCAATAAAAATAAGGAAAAAACACAAGAACGAGAAGTATTCTCTTTAAACAAGAGAAAGGATAGGAAATTTCTCTAAGATCCGGCAACTCCAAAACGGGTCATTTGTGTAGCTCTATGACAAGAAACATTGAGAGCAATATTTCATTTTGAGATTTTTTCTTGACGGGGCTAAACATTCAATTCTGTACAAGACATTTTCCCAAGAAACTAAAGAGCTCAGTGATGCATTACATCGTTTTCTTAGCTATTTGGAAGATGGCCGAACGTCGGTGATGGTTTGTTGTTAGATAGCTGCAGTTTGCAAGCGAGGCTGAATATTGCATGCTGCACAAAACTGCCGCATATGAAGCTTCAATTAAGTACTGACCTCTTTTTCTTCTCCTACTACATGTGAGAAGGAGTCCCAAACCTCTAATTCAATATTACCCTCAATATTACTCTCAGACACAGCGAACAACATCGCCTTCTTAATCACTACGGCTGGTGAAGTAGTGAGTCGTTCATTCACTCATTCATGCATTGCCTGACCCACACTAGCTCAATACCCGAATGACGTAATACTACAATGGGCTAGCATCACGCTCTCAAAAATGTTAACCTTTCATTAACTTTCAAGATTTGGGGCAAAATCTATTCACAGTATTGCAAGATGTTTTATGCTGCCATTCCATAAACATGTATTAATTCACATTAACGAAATAATACATCCAAATGTCATCATCATCAAAAAGTAATACAAATAAATTCACATTAACAAAAAATACATTTAATTGTTATCGTCATTAAAAAATAGCACATCTAAATTTACAAAAACAAAATAATGCAAATAAATCAAAATACAGCATTATTGTTGTTGTATGATCACCTACACACGACACACATGCGATTTATCTGCCCTGCATAACTCACACTCCTGAGGATGTCGTCACAGAACATGTGATGTCGTCCAGTTGCAGCGGTGCGGCTCAGGAAGGCACTGGCGAGCTGTCTACGAGCTGCCGCTGCTGCTGGCGCTGCGGGGCCTCCCCAAAGGAAGCGTTTTTTCTCACGTCTGTTTAGAGAAGTTTCTCGTAACGGCACCTCGGGGACATACACGCCAATGATGCCTGTGCAGCTCAACTAAACATCATACACTTCTCGAAATCTTCACGCTCTTGAGTTTTTGTTGCGTGTGTTGGGCTCGGTGAACAAGTTTGTCAGGATGTTCTCCCATCAGAAAGTTGTAAAGTGTCACCATCATTTATCTAAATGAATTTTTCGCTTTCGGAATCCTATTAATATAAAAAAGAACATTTCCTGAAGCTTAACATTGTAGTCCGTCATGTCAGTGATATATTTATATAGTGCTTTCTTTTGGATAACAAATATTTCAAGATCATGGATTTCACATATTTTTAACATGTTTCTTAGGTGTTCTACGTAGCTGAATAAATCAAGTCAGTGATTTTTCATTCTACTGATCATGTATCCACTGTATTACGTGATGAAACGCCCTTATAGCACTACTTCGAAACATTTCTGCTCATTCTTAATTATTATAGGTTGATTCTCTCCTGATATTCACCGAATATGTGAAGAATAACTCTCTCTCATTTTTCAACGACCCAATTCTTGTAAGAACTGTTTTTTGTCTGTTTAAGCCATGTGCTTCAAAATTCTACCATCCTCAAGGGAGTAATTCATCCACAGACACATCATAGGCGCCTTCAAATACTTTACATACCCTGTATGGCTGCTGGAAATTTTGTTCTTGTAGTAAATAAGAGTCTGAAACTTTTAGAATTCACCTGAAAAAATGCTATTGACTCTCGACCACTTTTTGATGGAAAATTAAGATTGTACACTTTCTGAAATAATTTTTTACTTCTTTAAATGAGTTATCTTCAAGAATAACTACATCGATCTCATTCTGGTAGGCGAGGCAACGTGGAAGACGTGATGCAAACTGAATTGAATACCACTAATTAAGAAATCAAACTCAGTTCTTGCTTTGATTTTTTGTCGCTCTTTCTGCACCTTACATCCCTTCTCCCCGGAATGCTCACTTCCGGGAACTGTATCAATTTACACAGGTTTTGTCTCAGGTCTTACAGCAGCGTGAAGAATCTGCAAGCTCTGCCGAGCCAAATTATATTTGATTAGATGTTAGTTTATGCCCCTTTAACTGCAACAAAGACGTTTCAAAGAGAGGAAGGAGGAAAACACCATTAAGTTTGGAGTTAAGTGAACGCGAAATCTATGTGCAAGGTTGATAGAAACAGTAAGTTGGGAAAAAGTTCATGAAACAAGAAACAAGTTGAAGAAGAAAGGAATAAGTTTAATAAGTGGTGAAAAACAGGACAGTAGTGAACCGAAAAAGATGGTCTTTAATATGACAAAAAATATTTCATTTCAACAAAAATAAGGCATAAATAACTCTCAGTTCGGGACCTCACATATTCCCCTGGTAGCGTTTGCCGAGTAAAAACGACTAGAGGTTTACGCGGGTCACCTTCAATTTTTGAAAGAAGAATACCTATCTAAAAGGAGTCGCCTTCTTTAAGAGTAGATAACTGCTGCTGATCTTCTCCATGGACAAATGAACTCAGAGCTAGATCTCTTTTCCTGATTACTCGCCAGTACATTTTCTCGCCAATCGAAAGTCGCATTTTATCACTCTTTTATAATTTATTATTGGTTTTAATTCATTCTTTTACGTGTTTCTTCATATGCGTGTTTTACGTGTTTCTGATATGTTCAAACCGATAAGCAATGTTTGGTTAAGCATTTTTTAATTCTTCGGATACTCCACTTTCTTATTTCTACCATGTTGCGTGACTCATTTCTTTTTCCACAGTATTTATCATACATTATTCATTTTTCCTTTCCGTTCACTTCTGCAGATGAATTCTCCTTGCACTAATTAACCTTCTTCCGCGTAGTCGCAGCATATTTACCCCATTCTCGTACATCAAACAAAAAGCCACACCTCTCTTGCCTCACCCACCCGTCATCAGAAAGTCCTCCCCGCCACTCCCCCTCCCCTCGCATCGCCCTCTGGTCCCTCGTTTCCGACAACTAATGAGGCTTTTCCTGGTCACACATCTTCCCTCACGTTCGCATGGCCAGCACCTTGAAGTATTGCTCCAACATGACTTTATTGCCTCCCTAGCGTTCACTACAATGGGTATGACTATGGTGGCCACGTTTAGTAGTGGCTAGGCCCTTAAATTACCGCATTTGATAATAGGTAACGAAGTGCGTATTTCATATATTTATGTCAGAAATTAAATAAAATTGTAGTATCACCAGATTTATTGAACGGCTGAGGGCGACTACCTGTGGTACGGGTTTTACAACTTCTCGATTGGAAATTTCTTTTCACTTATCCTCCACACATAGTCACCAAATCAACATAAATACAAATCTATATCTGTTGTAACTTCAGTATTAGATTTGTACCTAGGATGATGCAGAATCCTTATCATAAAGACGTTCATCAAGCACTTCTCGCTCGCCCAGACAAAAAAATAAAGATGTTACAAGAGTAAGAAATTGATTCGAGTACATGTTGTCTGTGAAAATAGCAATTAACATGGCGTTTAGCTCTATGTATATTCATGAATTTTTTGAAAATAACCATAGAAATTTTTAACGCATAGAAGGAAATGCTTGATGAGCGCATCTGTGATACGGATTTTCTTGTCTTGCGGTCACAAACATGAAATTTCAATCACTGGTTGAAAAGGATGCGCACAAAAAATGTGTCCTCTGATTTCCATCATCTATATGACGCAATACTATTTTATCATGTTCATTGAGCTGCGTTTTAAAGGGATAAAAGATGAAAATATATATCGGAGTAACACAGTTGTACAGTTTCATGAATTTATGATATTATCAATCATTAATGTCAGAGGATACATTTTCTTCGGGACCCTGTATCAGAATAGATATTTTTATTTTGTGTCCATTTGAGAAAGACCAATATTTGAAAACACAAGAAATGGTGGAGGATTTATCATAGATACTATTATCTCACACAATGATTTGTTCAGGCCAATGCTATACCAACTGAGCTAGTGCCGAGAGCAATGTTATTTCACAATACCAACTTAATTGAGTGATTCATGGGCTTTTTCGATCATTGTTGCATGCTTTCATCTGTGCCGCGTACCCTGGTCAACGGTAAAATATTCAACGGCTATTGCTATTTTGAAGGGCAAAATACTGGATGGCAATGATCATAAGCTTGCGATATTTGTATGCGATAAGCGGCGCGTGGTTCATACACTTACTTCAATGGGGCGTACGAATTAACTATGGAACACGCGCCACAGGATGTTGCCGTCCGAAGACCTAGCGTGAATACATACAAATATAAAGCTGTAGGACGCTTGCAGACGTAATATTATACCTTTCTTCGTATGGCATGAAACTTTAATTCTAGAATAAAAGGTTATCTGGCATAACTATTTGCAACTTTTGCAAACAATTGAGCTTTGCAGCTTTTGGAATGAAGCAGAAATCAAATCGCCAAGTAACGATTATTGGTTTTAAATTTCTACCCTAGAAAAGAATTAAAATGAGCACAAAACACGTAAGAGGCGCTGAGAGAACAGGAGGAATCCCATTTGCCAGTTTGAAAGCGGAGGGGTTTAAAGCAATTTAAATGCACTGATGGTTTAAAAGCAGAGCGAACAATTGTTAAAAACGTTAACGGAAGAGAAGATAATAACACTTTTATCAAGCTGAATATCGCACGTCTTATTTCAATTATTAGCTAAAGATTTGTAAAACAAATTCAGAGTTCAGACTATTAAATTTTCTTCTTTAAGTTTTCTGCTTACTAAAAAATACAATTTTCGAAGTGAATATTTAGGAAAAGTAATCAGTGTAGGAAGTTACGATGCACACATGACATGCATTAGATAAAATTTCTTCGGTTATTTTTCCGGAAATTCTCGCACAGGGAAAAGTAAGATTCGGGCGGAAGGGCAAATTAATAACAAAAATATGTATTTGTATAGTGTCTGGCCAAGTACTTTGGGTTAAATCCGAAAATTTGAAACTAATATTACTTACTACAGTATGCGAAATTTGAGAACACTCCAATTTCCGTGTCCTCACTGCACAACCGTGGCGTGGGTGAACTGTTGTTCGTGGACGAACACTGTCGATCAAAAATGACGGGATTCGATACTTTGCTTTAATAAATCTGCCTGATCTAGATGACAACAAATATATCCATCCTAATAAAACCCGAGATTGAAATATTCTGATATTTGTGCACTGATGAAAATCGTATCACAGATACTGTCATTAAGAGCGTGACAGAAAGACGGACCAACCAGCCAAGCAACAACTGTGTATTACTAAAGTTGACTTTAAATTTGAATTCAATGTTAAACTTCAGTGTTACCTATTGGATAGTTTGAGGGACTGTTCCTGCAGGTACTGCTCATTTTACGACCTGTTGCATTCACCCTTGGGCTCGTCAGAGGATGGCGGAAGTTAACTCAACACCTGTGGGACACAGTGGCGTAGAAAAAAACCAAAAGAAAAAAATATATTGCCGACTCGACCGTAAACGACAAGCATTAGACAATTCATTTGAAACGTTGCTGACTCAGAGGTGTGTCGGTAGTAGAATATCCACTGAAAGCAAGAAGTCATTCAGGTAAAATTTTACGATTGGATTCCATCAATACACTTGCTTTCTTCCTTCAATGAGTGGAGTATTTACAGAGATTAAAAATGAACAAATTTCACCTAGCTCAAAGCATAGCAGAGATCATGAGAAGTAATACCGAACAGAACGCTCGTTCCTTCAAACTACCGACGCTCCTGGCAAATGAGGCTGTTTTTAACATATTCTTGAGTTTAGGCTTCATTGAGCGTGAGAGGGAGAGCGGGTGTGAGAGGGACGGCACTCTCCCAGCCTACAACAACAGGAGCTGCGGTTTATATGTTGCTACAGCTCCCCGGAGGAGGACGTGAGGATTGTGGCGTCGAAAGATGCTGAGTTATGGTTGTTGTCTTATTAGGGAGACCCTGGGCTTTTTAAAAGATCTCGAAATCCACAAAAATGATCTGGGCTTCTCAGGCTCTCTGATGAAATTCGCACATGTTGTGAACAGAACCTGCGTGTTTCCCGATGCCAACATCTGTCAAACTTTTTAAACGAAGAATAATTTTTTAAAAGCGACATCTGAGTTGAATGAGGTGTTTTGACAAGTGTTGCAAAGAGATACACATACTCGTATTTTCGTTCATGTAAACATGGAACGTGTAAATTTAATTGAAAAAAATCAAATGCTCCAGCAAGAAGTTCAAGATTTAGTTAACAAGTGAGAGTTAATCCTAAAAATAGTTTTAAATTTAAATTTCTTTTAGTAACAAATGTTCCCATTCAACAAGCATGGTTAACCTGGTCATTACATAAATATTAGGATGGCTAAAAAATTCTTTCGTTTTTTTGAATGTCATTTTTCCGACCTCCTAAAGATTATTTTTATATTCTTATTCCGTAAATCCTGTATTTGGTACAGCGAGCATGCTTACATACGTCAGTGTGTAACACGAGTAAACCTCCAAGTAGAGAAGTTCTAACATTTTTGCTTCAATTCGAGCCCTTGAAATGGTGGACCACGCAGAACACTACTAACATCTGATGCTTTTTACTTTAAAAAAGGAACGAAAGCAATAGAAACTACCCACACACACATAGCATATTTTTGTGTGTGTAAATGTTGTTTTCTTTCCTTTCTGAAGTTAAAAAGCATTAGATATCGGTAGTGCTCTACTTGGTCCACTATTTCATGGGCTCGAATGCAAGCAAAAATGTCAGAACTTCTCTACTTGGAGGCTTATTGCACACGTAAACATGCTTGTTGTACCAAATACCGGATTTAGAAAAAAAGAACATAAAATGATCTTTAGAAGTTCGGAAAGAGGACATTCAAAAAACGAACGAACTTTTTGGCGAACCCAATATTTGCGAAAAATCCGAATACGGCCAAAACTTCCTTGTATCGATAAGAAGTTTAAACAAACCGACATCGCGTGTTTGATCTTGTGTTCAGGAAAGGAGAGGCGTTCATTTCGAAGGAGAGACAGAAAGGCACAGAGAACCCATTCGGAGTAGAGTCGTTCTCCATCAGCGTGGCTACGGTCGTTAGGCACAGAGAAGTGATGGCTGTGTGGAGGAGGAGGAGTGGTCAAGGCATAGGGCATGCGACGCTGATAAATCGCCACCGTGAACTAAATCACGGCCGGGTCGTCGGTGTAACACCAAGTGATGGGTCTTGCAGAGGTGGGTAGCAGCACGGTCTTTAGCTGTATTCCAGAGATAGATTCCTTGAAACTCATGATGGTGTGGTATAAAAATACAAACCTTTATAGGTTTTAGATAGTTATTCATGACGGTGTGGCATTAAAAATACACGATCCATTTAACAAACCTTGATAGGTATTAGGTTGTTATTGGCATCCACGGGCTCCAGATTTGATGACGCATAAAGTTCGTCGTTCAGAACACAGAACAAACTCCGTGAAGAGCAGCGGGTTTTGAGCACAAGTTACAGCGTGACCGTCACGCCGAGTCTAGCAAGGGAGAATTGCTCTCCATTTCCGAGTTGATGAAACTGACAGCTGGACAGTAGCAGGGCTCATTACAATGTTTACCTTTATAAGGATGCCTGATCAGTGTGAGGTCGCAGTAATGTGGGATCTACGTGTGTTTCAGCTTCAGTAAACACACAATGCTTGTCTTATTGCTAGGGCAGTCATGAACCTGCACTGATACAGGGCCAAGAGGTGCTCCCTATTTTTACTGATACACTATGAACAGACTTCATTGCACAACAAATAATGAACGTTGCTAAGATTAGGACATTTAACGGAGCTTCACATTAATTCAAGTCCTACCCCAGGTGCTCTTTTATGTCAAGCCCACACAAAATCACACCCTGGGCCCTACTCATCCAGGCCGCCCACCGTTGGTTTAGCCCCATTAACATAAGGGACACATACACTCGGGCAAACCCACCAACAATCGGGCAAGGCCCACCAGCACTCGGGCAAACCCACCAACACTCGGGCAAGGCCCACCAACACTCGGGCAAGGCCCACCAACACTTGTGCTTTGCCCGCACTGATGGAGTCAGAGCGTGTCATTAGAACGCACTCCTAATGATCTAAATATACGAGCAGCGGTCATGCTTCAGACGCGGGCTAAAATTATTGTGCTCTCGCTGACACGTGAACGTCGGGAGATCGCGGCGCCACACCACGCACATCTCGCGCTGCATCGCACGGCTGAGGTCGCACGGGAATCTGACCAGAATCTCGCGGGCATCTTGGGGTGGAGCCGGAAGTCGCCAAGTCGAGTGAGTTTTAATTGCGGTGTTTTTGTAACCACGGCATCCGATGACCGGGATTCTAAAGTTGCTTGCTCATGACGTGTCAATTTTTTGCGGGATTGATGTGAATGCATGAGCGGAGAGCAAAAATTCAAAGATTAAAAGTGATTTCTCTGCACCTCTTTATTCGAGGAGCCATAAGATCACCAGGTGATTGATAATTATCTGAGAATCATGGAGTATAAATTTAAAGAATTAAACTGACAGGCTGCTCTAGAAACAACATATAGTGAGCCTAAGGACTCAGACAAATAGATTGTTGAGGTGGCACGCTCAGGATATTAATTACTAGAGTTAATGACGATTAGAACGAACTACGTGTGATCTGGAAATGAGGGAGTAGCTGCAGTATAAACAAAGTGGGCTGCTGAATGTGAAGGTGAGGTATGCGGAGTGCAGAGGATAATATTGGAACATGGTCAGTGTGTCAGTGAACACGTCACCTTCAGGAAGTGGCCACCTTGAGTGTTAGCGGGGTGATCGAGTCATCAACACGATCAGGTCATGAGGGTGATTAGGTCATTGGTGTGACTAGGTTAATAGGGTTATTAGATCACATGGGTGATCAGATCATCAGGGGATCATGCAGGTAATCAGGACGATCAGAGATGATCATGGTGATCAAATCATCGGAGTTATTAGATCATTAAAGTGATTAGATGATCAGGGTGATCAGGCCATCGGAGTGATTAGGTCAGATGAATTGTTAGATCGAGCTATTAGTGTGATGTGGCTAGAACTAAATAGATTACTTGGGAACAAGAAGAGCAGAAGAACAAGTCAATCTATTCCCTACACATATGATAAAAATACATATTGATTTAAGCAAAATCAATATCTCACCAGATGCAAAAGTTTGATTGAAATTTAACTATTCTGAAATTTCGATGAGTGAAACATGAAGTTTTTAGAAAAACAAAGAATATGGTCAAAAATTCTAACTTTACTAATGAGTATAACCTCCACAACTGGAGAAAGCTCAACACGATAATCTTCCAATTGGGTGAGGAAGAAAATACTGATGTAATTTTTAATTGAAGAACAAAATTCGAGCAATTAATGAGGCACGAGAAGAGGACAAGCAATTACTGAGGCACGAGAAGAGGACAAGCAATTCATGAGACAGTGAGCCTTAAATTGAAGAACAAAATTCGAGCAATTCACGACGCACGAGAAGAGGCCGAGCGAGAGCGGGCACGAGGTGAGGGGAACACAAGCAGCAGACGAGCCGCACCTGGTGACGGCTCAGCAGCCGCGGGGGGCCGCGCGCCACTCCGACAGACAGAGACGGATGACATCTGCGCGCACGAGTGTCCGCGCCGCTGTACGTCGAGTGTCTCTCCAACCGTGACTTCACTTTTTGCATGACGTCGTTTTCAACTCCTACAATGCTCGTTATCGCTCGCAGTTGCCGCCGTATCTGTTATACCGACGGCGAGTTTGGCATCCCTTGTCTTGCATCGTTTTCTTTGATTAATGAATGGGTGCGAGATGTTCGTTTCTGAAAGTCTCCGCATACCAGTGACTGCATTGTGACTTATTTGTCGATTGTTCGTTACATGGTTTGCATTCCCGTAGACTCTGCTGAAATACTTAATAAAGTTTCAATGATTAGATCAAAAGAGGATATTTTAATTTTTTGAGGTTTTATCCCATACCTTTTGATGGGTAATGTACGAAGGAAATGATTTTATGTGATAAGATTTGCAAATGAGAGCGCACAAATTTATCGAACTAAAAAAATGGTCTAGAGAGTTATAAGCCCTAGCAAAACTAAAATTAAATAAACATTATTAAATACATGGTTAGTTAGGCCAGCACTTTGAAAATTTCGATTGTGTACTATTTTGACAAGAAGACAACAGGTGGGACCTCCCACAGGTCACACAGCAGAACGGTTCTTTGACATAAAATGATCGTTAGGTTTCTTCGCTTCTAAAACTAACATGAGCTTGAATTGATGCAGCGGATGAAATTTAGTGAGCAATTTACATTTAACATGAAATGCCCGTCCTTATAATAACATCGATAGTTTAGGTCCTCTAGGAGGTATTAGCTTTCCCAAAGCTCGATCACTATACACCAGCTGGTGCAAATATTTGCATGTATTAAAGCAGCTATACTCGCTATGAGGAACATGATCTGACCCAATTAACTATTTTTTCTCAATGAATGTTATCATCAATCCAAATCAGAGGCTGATTTTTTCCTGCCAATGCATCGTTCCATTGTGTATCAGATTAGAAGCATAGCTGCGCTCTGAGTCGGCTAGTGACACTTATCATGTTAACTGAAAGATCAGGTGATCTCGTTCTTACGGAAGAGCTGCAGCCACAGCTTCTGAAGAACTGGCGAGGAACGTTATCAATGAACTTATCGTTACTTAAGTGGCCAATCATATTTAATCAGAAACCGTTTCAGAGTCCTGCCCCATCAGTTCAAAAAGTAGCTAGACTTCGAAATGGTTGTTGGTATAATATGATTAATTTTCATTTTATTTCTAATTTTTGAGTTGTTTATAAGGTGGCATTTCCAGCAAACCACTGACTTATTCAGATAAGTGGCGAAATGTCGTCTGCATGGTGCGCAGAAAACTGTCACCATGTAAATGAGGCGTCTGCGTTGCTGTTTCAGACTGCGTTGCTGTTTCTGCGTTTTGCAAGAAATTTTCATGTAAAGCACAATAAACAATGCCGTATTGAAATAAAAGGATTTCAACGAGTTTTAATAAAATCTTTTTTCTATTTTTTATTAGAACTCTTTATTCGCTCGTTAAACTGTTTATTTGAGACATCAATTTACCGTGCTTTTTACGTGAGGTAAAAAGAAAGTTACAATAAAAATAATAATACCATTATCTTGATAATAAAACAGTTTAATCACGCATATTATCTATCATTTAAAACTAATTTTAGAATTTATTTAGCATCTTTTTCAGCTTTCCAGTTAATGTAAAAAGAATAAATTCAAATCTTCACTCACAAGCACCACATATCTTGCAATGATTTGAGCACAAGTGCTTGTACACGCTAAAGAAAACCTAGTTGAACGTTTCCGCGCTCAGGAATGCCGACTAGTCTGAAACTGAGTCCCGATTGCTGAAAGTGGCCAAGTACGTATTGAAGGGAATCAAAATTGTGATGGATTTCCCTTGAAGCAGCGTCACGTACATTCATTCGAGGGCCCCAAGTTCTGGGAGACGTTAAAATAAACCTAGTTGAACATTTGCGCGCAAAGGAATACGGACGAGTTTGAAGCTGAGTCACTATTGCTCACAGTTGCTAAGTGCGTATTGAAGGGCATCAAAATTGTGACGTATTTCCCTTGAAGCAGCGTCACGCACATTCATACGTAGGCCCCAAGTTCTGGCGGTTTTTGGCCGTTTAGAGGAGAGCTTCCTACCGAGCCCCTGCCGCTCTTCCCACACTAGACCGACACTCTTGTTTACTCTGCTGATGCCTTTTCCCTAGAGTGCGAGCGTTCGTACACGAGATATTTTCGCCCACAATTTTACTTCGCATGGATCTATTCTCAATCGAATTTAGATGCACGTCTTTGTCCGTTGCGAAGTGCACGCGGTGCTCGATTTCTAAGCACGTATCTGTAATTTCTGTAAAATAATGAATTGTGTGTGGGTTGAAACACAAAGTTGCCGCTTCTTGTCAAAAACGTAAGCCTAAAATGACAACTCAGAGTTTTTGATCGAAAACATAAAATCAAGGTTTTATATTGAAGTGCGATGAAAAAGACTATTTTTATGGCATTATACTCAAGAATTGTAAGTATTTCAACCCATAAAAGTGACTATAGTTATCGGTAATTTTACCTCTTTAGTGCGAAAGTTAATCACCTTATACAAGATGAAATGGTGTTTACAATTCTGAAGTTAAATTTTCTGAAATGCAAGTACAAAACTAATCACTAAATTTATTGAAAAAACTTTAGTTGACTACTATAAAGAGATTGACATGTTCTTGAATATTTAGTAAGACAACTTATTAAAACCATAAGGCAATCTGAAAGGTAGGTGAAACTAGAACGTTTTATGATTTTTGGAGCTACGAATAGACTGCAGGGAATTCAAATGATAAACTATGGTTCAATAAGCTTTCGAACATGTTATGGAATGAATTCAAGAGATTGGAAGCCTGTCCACTTGAAGTGCTCATTGTACAATATTTTCTAAAAGGATAACATGCAGCTCTGGGGGTAATTTATTGCATAACCAGAATTTTTCAAGCCTCGCATTCATCAACCTCTAAAACGTCAAACTTTTTACCCAAAAAATTTAAATTCTACATCAAATCGATGACAAAATTGATCAATATGTAGTTTATTTCCAAATCGATCTAATCGATCTGAACAAAATCGTTTTGTTAAAGTTTTCTCGAGGCTCTTGAAAAATCTTCGCAACATGGCGAATGCTGAACATTAAAAAAACTCGGGAGATCACCTCGACCGATCATGAATCTAAACAAAATAGTTTTGTTAAAGTTTTCTCGAGGCTCATGAAAAATCTTCGCAACATAGCGAATGCTGAACATTAAAAAAAACTCGAGAGATAAGGCAAAGACTGCCGAGACGTAAACAAATTCCCCGACTCCACGTGAGGAAGTGGCTATCCCTAGAGGACACACAGTCAGGGTTGCTACGTTGGCCTTTTTTTCTGAGCAACATCCTCAAACTTGGCCCTTTCCTGGCCCGTGTTATCAATTTAACAGAAGTCAAATGAAATCGTGCAAGATAATTGCTCAACATAAGACGATTCAGGAGGATAGCTACAAGCTAAGTGTTTTTCGCCTGAATTTCAGGCGAAAAAGCGCCAATCTGATAATTTTGGCCCGAGAAAGGCCGATCTGACAACCCTGCGCGCTACCTCCAAGAGTCCCACGGCCTCGGGACTCCCCAGCAATGGTGCCTCCTTCAGCCATGCTCCCCAGCAGGCAACGTCCTAAGGATAGCATGAGTGAGCGCTTCTTCTGCGGCAGTGATGTGAGGCATGACTCAGGGCCCCGTCTTGCTGCGCGTGTCTAGTAATGTATTGCTATCAGAACCCCTGTGAACTGTTGATTTGAGGAGACGCTCGTGTGAAGGAAGAGACTATCCTGGAATACCCTCTCGCAAAATTCGTTCATTCAAGTGATATTAGCTACATCATCGCATAATTGGCATAATCTAAAATGACATAGAAACGACTCGATTGGATGAGAAATCAACTGAGCTAAAAGCTTGAGGGTACAAGAACTGAGGTTGAGGAAGAATTGTTCAGCCTTTGGTGAGCGAGCGTCACAATCCTTGCCTGAAGATGTCGGGTTCAAGTTAGGCCGCCGTTACACGGAGATCAAATGGTAACGTTTCGTCACATCATAATATCAGAACCTGAAATCATGGTATGACCAAACTGGCCCCAAACTAAGTTTGAAATCTAACGGTTTCGTGGCGCTGGACAAACCGAGTGATACCACTGACTGTAGACGATTATGACAAAACGTTACAATTTGGTCTCCGTGTAACGGCGGCCTTACGCAGGCAGGCGAGGTGTTCTAGGCAGACGGTGGATGAACCGAAATGAGGGGTTCCTGTGAATCCTGTCTACCAAGCAGGTGGAATTCAGCGCCTCCCAGAGTTTTGTCGTGGTATAAACTTTCACACTTTGACGGTGACGTGAGCTACCAGTGGTCACTGAGGGAATTTTCATAATGCTACTGACCGACCCAGTAATCACAAACTCAATTTTCATAAGTACTTAATCAAACTATACGAAAGTACGATCTAGTTGATGATTGCTAATTTGAACATTGCTCACTACAATTCACTTTAAATTTGAGTTGAATATTAAACTTCAGTTTAACCTGCCGCAGTCAAAGTGTTAAGAACATGTATTTAACTTCCCTTCCGACGCATCACGAACGATATGACGTAAATTTTGAGTTGGTTGATTTTTTCTTCTTCGAAGCGAATTTTACGAATACGTATATCATCCATTCTCAAATTCATTCAACACCAAATAACCTTTCTTACAAACGTCTTTTTCACGAAACGATTATTGGATGGAATTTATGTTGACTAGGATCAATGTCATTACCAATTTCAGTTGCACCATGTCAAGGATCGAGAACCAAGTTTTCTGTTTCTATGTACTTCTTATTTCATTTTTTCATTAATTGTTCACTGAAAATTTATTTTTCTTACCAGCAAAAGATTTAGTGAGATCTAAGCGTTGAACTCACTGTCAGGGCATGCAGGATCGGCATTGGTTAGGTGGCAGGTCAAAGAAAACTGAGATCTTACTGTATAATTTAACAGAACGAAAACCATTTATTTGAACATTAATTTTACATATGAATGATTATCGGTGAATGAAGACGAGAGAGAACTCTAATTTTAAAGTATACCAATAAGCGGGATTTTAGAATCAGAGTTATTAACACTGGGCATGGAGAGTCAGACCAGTACAAAAATTACACTAGAACGGTTAATTATACAATAGCAGTTCTGAATTTGCAATATGGGTTAAGGCGCAGTCGCTACGATCTGGCCTGTCGGACAGATAAACAGGAACCATTCTTAAAAGACATCAAATACGGCTAGCGAAAGAGTGAAATAGTGCAACAAATTTATCAACTACAACAAAATACAATTTCATGGAGTATTTTAACCACAGATAGATCATAATGGTACTCTATACACTGTAATTTCATTTGATATTCACCTTTGCTCGCGGTGGTACAGTGGTTAAGGGATCAGCCTTGCATGTTGGAGGCCCGGGTTCGTATCCCGGCACTGGCGCGGCGATTTTCCCCGTTGGGTATAAGGGAGAGCTCAAGCACAATACCCCACTCAACCCAGGTGTCGGAAATGGGTACCGGAATCACGGGGGAACCGTCATGGTGTCCTATATATAGTGTTAGTTATAAGACATTTGAAAAACCAATGCTTAAGATCACATGTATCAGGCTTGATTGGAAATAAAGCATCCTAAGATGCCGATGTTTGTTTTGTTTTGGAGTGCGGGGCGGCAAACGTTTGCTGCACAACGCTACGCGCTCCGAGGTAGAGATGGAGAAGTAGAATTTTCATTAGAAGAACATCGGACCGATGTCCTTACACTCCCGAACGTTTATTCATTTAAAATTTGAAATAAGGTCAAATGCTGTATGACTTACTTCAAATGAATGGACGTTTTTGAGTTCAACGCTTGGATCTCACTCAGTCTTTCGCCGGTTGTGTTCGCCACCGCCACATCTCACCAAGTCACGTGAAGGCAGTACTCACCAGCGCCACATCTCACCAAGTCACGTGAAGGCAGTACCCACCAGCGCCACATCTCACCAAGTCACGAGAAGGCAGTATCCACCAGCGCCACATCTCACCAAGTCGTGTGAAGGCAGTACCCACCAGCGCCACATCTCATCAAGTCGTGTGAAGGCAGTACCCACCAGCGCCACATCTCATCAAGTCGT
>JACJUY010005510.1:40700-52287 GCA_014220935.1 Platorchestia sp. MABIK | reverse complement strand
AAAGAGCACACGAAGCGTGAGCGCGTTGAAGATGGTCGCACGCCGCGCGTTGATTCAACGCTTTTCTAATTCCATCGACGGGTGCCGTAATTTTCGACCTCCGAGAGCAAAACTTAGCCCCTATTTTTGTCGAAGCTCTGTAATCGAATTCCAGAGGGTAATTTTCAGGGAGAGCTCATTAAGTGGATTACTCGAATGCGTGTGGGGAGCTCAAGACTTGCTCAAATGAAGTTGAGGGAGCCGCTCTAAATCACACTCGGCAAGATGTTCCATGACACCACAGCAGTGCAGGGCTTTCATTTCTCAAAGAGAACTCGATTTTTTGAGTTTAAAACAAGTTTTCAGTTTGCTCTTTTTTTCTCGGTGACTTCAAACACGCCAAGAAGTTTTATGATCTGTTCGGTAAAAAACCGGAATCAATTCACATCAACGTTCTCTTGCTTAGGTTCAACATTGTTGAGGTGACTCAACATTTTTAAATGGTATTTCAAGCAAATGAACTAACAGCAAAATCAGGCCCGTAAAGGAATATTGAAAATTAATTTCATCCGTCACAAAACAAAGGAAAAACTAGAAATATGAGTGTTCCAGTGTATATATCATAGCTTCGTGAAATAGCTCACCAGCAGCAAAAAGGTGAACCGAACTTGCTACATCTGATGATTTCGTTACAATCACCATCACGAAAAATTTTAAAGCAGCGCTCAGTATACTGTACAAACAACTCAAGAAATTACAGATTCGAAACCCAGCTTCTAGAAGACAGACGTTCGTCATCGTACGTATTTTTTATGGTACAAAAGTGTATTCATTAAAAAGTCCATGAACAGAGTCTTCACAGACCTAAGATACCAGTACACATTGCGCAAGGACTCTGGCTTGTTGAGAAATTGGTCTCGTGCTCAAGCCAGGAGAAGTGCGAAGTACGTTCGTTTTTGCTAGAGTCGTTCATGTATCCGACATTTCGTGCAAGGCAACTAGATGAGTTTTAACGAAACAAATGCAAATTTCGTGTGTTACAAGCACTGTCTAAATCACTGCCTAAGGTTTAATTCAGATATAGAACTTAAAATCTGCACGCAGCTAGAAAAATGAGCGCAGGATTCCCAGCATTCCCGAATACTTTTTTCGATAAAAGCCATAAAGCAATTTAGCAGCGCTTGCTTCCAAAGGAGTCCGATAAAGTACAGTCTCTTTTTCTTAAAAAAGAACCCCTTTATTCACTGATTAATCTGCTCTTCTTCTGAGACTTCGTAAGTATGAGGGAAACTCGAGCGATTAGTGCGTTGCGAACGCATTGAAACTTTTCCCAATACTTTATAGAGTTAGAGGCCTAGTTGCATTTTTCTCTCAGTACAGCGCGTCCTAGAGAATAGCGAGAAGTTTGAAGACTTGTGTGCGGCTACGTTTATGTCAGCAGGACAATTTGCTTATTCCTGAAGATGTGTTCCTTTTGAGACTGCATCCTACACAGTATGATATTAAACGAAATAAAGTTGTGTATTTCACTCTTAAAATTGGAAATTTAAGCGCTCGAGCAGCATGTCTTGAAGGTACCCGTCAGGTTTAGTTCAAAAATTTCATGTTTTACTCATCGAAAATACTAGGTGGGAAAACTTCTATTTACAATCGAGACGAATCTAGCTAAACACGTAGGTCATGACATGGGCTTCCGGTGTTCACAGAGGAAATATTCATAATGCTGCTGACTAACCAGCAGTCACAAACTCAGTTTTCATTAATACTTAATTAAAACTAAAGTAAAGAACGATTCAGTTAACGTTAATTATTTTCTCAATTGAGCACTATAATTGCCTTTAAATTTGAGTTGAATATTGAACTAAAGTTTAACTTCTCGCTGTCAACGTGTTAAGCTTGCTAAAAAGTTTAACACTTTCACCTATGAAACAGTAATCATGTTGAAACTTCGTCAGTTTTTCACTAGCAGCGAGTTAACAACAACCTTTCTATCCCTGCCAAACGTAAGCTTACCGGTTCTTTGTGCGTAAAATTTGTGATCACTTTGTCTTTTCACTCGAAAAAAAACTATGAACAGTTCAACTGACAACTGCGAGGAAACTCGCTAACCGTAAACTCGAGTACGGAAGTTGTTACTGGGCTTCGTGTGTGATTGTCTTGCGCCATGAGCGATGAATATCAAGGTAACTGTTCGTTGTATGCGAGAATGACAAAGGCCAGAAAACTCGTCACACTTTTCTGCACTTTTTCAGTCATGCACGAAGAAAAGTTCTCGATGCTCCGTGCCCTGATGACAACTCGAGTGCAGCAAGAATACGAACAAACAGAGATTTTTTTGCATGGCCAGAAACGTCCTCCCTTTAAAGGCAGTCCATTTAGCTGTCGTCGGTCTCCGTGCAGGATTTGTCTGCGGCACGGCAGACGATCGTAGGCAAGAAAATGCCCGTCGTTTCTCCGTAAAAGTGATCACAATAACAGGACTTTCCGTGCCACCATTTGTGGTGAGTTAGAGGAGATGGTTCTCGGGTCACGCTATTTCCAACTGATGTCGTTCCGAGAAACCTACGCTTCGACGATGGTTCTTTGAGAGCTATTCCTGAATTCCATTCAATGGCTTCCAGCCTGTCAAAGATATCGAAGGCACCCTTTGGTGTTTGTCAAGACGCCTGGTTCCTTCGAGATCGCACTTGTTAATTTAAATCTCGGTTCCAATTCCTTTCATTCAATTTGCACGTGTGGTTCCAAAACCAAACGAATTAATAGGAGTTCCAGTAAATTACATGAGGAATGAATTTTCACTCTTAGTTACACTGACAGAAGTCCAGTAGAAACGAAAAAAAACACTAACGAGACGCTGTCTTATTTACAAAGTTTTGTGAAATGATGTACACATACAGTACATTAAAAACTAATTACTTTGCAACAAACGTAAATTAAAGGTTCGGAGATCCACGTAAAACTTCAAGTATGTAAACTCACGGGGGCGCAGTGTTCTCCTGCAATTTTCATTGGAAGTTAAAACGTGGCTTGAGGAAGAATTGCCAGGTCTACTGAGCAAAAAGTGAGTTCCACTTGGAGAAATATTTGTATTCAACGGCTGGTCAATATCTCGCAGACACAGCGCCTTGTCTAGCATAAATTCTTGAGAAAACTGAATGCGAGTCTGATTTTACATGAGAAAGGAACTACGAGAACTAGATAAAAGGAAATCGTAAATCTGATTTTTTTCTTCCAGTTTTTTTTTGTGCAAGTAAGATAACTGTCTGACACAGTAAAAGAAATTAAAGCAAATTTTTCTCGGGAAGCATCACAAAACACACAAATGTCTGGAAACTTTAATTTAGAACAGCACAACAGGTATCAATTTCGTGAAAAATGCTAGGTGTAAACGATACAGCTCACAGATTACGTTTGGGATCGAAACACATTCCTAATATTATGTTGATCTGAGTAGGTTTGGCGATTTCACTATGTTTTAGTAACTTTCAGAGAACTATCTAACTGTTTTGTTGCGTTAGTTCAAAAATATAGGAAAAACATTTACAACAAAGAATTTCCTTCCCCGAAATCAAATGATGGCTGACTCTTTCTGTTTTTATTAGTTATTTGTTCTGTTTGTGCTCAAGTGTTATTAATGATCTAGATATTTTCAGAAAATTTCCTTTGATCTAGATACGATAAAACAATGTTAGGCTTTTCAAGATAAGGTTTTTGAAAATTAATTAATCAGAGCTTCACGTCAATATTTCTGCTCTATGCAACGCATCTTTAGTCGCATATTATTCATTACACGCGAGAAAAGAGACGACAGGATAAAAAATCCTGTGAAATTCAAACATGCGGCGTGCTTACGAGTAGAAACAGAAGCCTTCATTTGGATCTTTTTTTTTGTTGTTGTTTATATTCAATTGAGAAATTCACTAATTTTTAATGAAATGAGTAGCCTTTTAGAAATCTCGAGACTTTATGACTGTTGACTATTGGTGTTAAATGTAAAGAAAAGACATATTTTTGCCGTAAACAACTACGAATAGATAATATTTTGACCTTCGATGACATCATTGAGAACTTGGAATAATCAAGATTTAAATGTTCAACGCTGATTTGTGCAGATTTTCCCCAAAATATTTTTTCAAGCATAATTACATTGCGGATTAGGTTAAAAAATTAAGATACTTATTTCGATCTACTAACATGACACTAATTACTACAAATTTATTTATGAGAAAAAATGTGACTTAAGTTGATGAATTCAGATTTTCTCTATTCTTGTTTTGCGAACTTTCTGATCGACTGATCGACTTGAAGATCTACGAAAATCTGCGGGGAATTCCGCCGCATATTGCCGTAAACTGTGGGGCTTATTGAAGCTTGCACCGAAAATATTTTAGATTTTTAGAATATTTCTGGCTTAAAAGTGTCTAATAACTCAATAATGGAAGAAAATAAGCCGGTGCAAAAAGCTCAAGAGAAACACAAAAAAAAATCCCTACTCTTATTTGAAATAATGACGAGCTTGTTAAGGTCGAAGAATTTAAAAGCATTGTTTTCTTTCATCAAAATAGTTTTATGTTTTAAAAGTTTCATAGCGTAAAATCACGATGAAACTTAAGGAATTTTTAAAGGTACAGACACTTGCAGTGAAAATAATCGGATGAACTCTGCCTGCACCTTTAACGAGAGAAAAATTTCTAACTGTTATTTTTATATTCTAATATGTAAGTAATTCTAAGACATTCACAGATTGCAGATAATATGGGGCGCTATCATACTTCGAACGTAAATTTGTCTATTTCATAAGACAGCTCTTTATTGAAATCTACGCTATTGTACTTAACCCCAACGTTGTAGAAGATATTCTGTACGTTCAATATAGACATTCATCATGTTCAACTCCCTCTTCCCATGTTGAAGACGTTCTTCAAGTTCATGCAACACATTCTTCACATGTTGAAGACATTCTTCAAGTTCATTCGACACATTCTTCACATGTTGAAGACATTCTTCAAGCTCATTCAATACATTCTTCACATGTTGAAGACATTCTGCTAGTTCATTCAACACATTCTTCACATGAAGACATTCTTCAAGTTCATACAACACGTTCTTCGCATGAAGACATTCTTCAAGTTCATGCAACACGTTCTTCGCATGAAGACATTCTTCAAGTTCATTCTTCACGTAGCAATAATATCATTGCATGTGTAGCGTTTCTTACAAGTGACGTGCTAGGAATGTCACGAGAGCGTGAGGAGCAGAGCACGAGGTGCAGCTGAACAGCTCCCGTTATGTGAGCGACGATGCGTGAGACGAGCGGGAGCGCGTAGGACACGACTGGAGACAGCCTCGTCTCTGTTCTATGTAGATGAGGCGGCCGTCATTGAAGGTGTGAAAGCCATGGCAGCGACGGGCGATGTTCTCTAAAATCGAGAAGCTTGGTCTATTCAAACGAGCTGTAATAATTTACGGTTACTGTTGTTTGACGGCTCATCTCAATTCAAGGAGTTGTCCGCCAAATGGAAACGGTTAAATAGTTTGCGAGGTTTGTTTGTACTTAGAATGAGTCAATATTTTCTTCCGCATAATGAAAATCCCAACTTGGGATGAACTTGTCACAGTTAATACAAGTAGATGGGATTACCCACAAGGAAAAGGCGATTGATTCATTAAGATCCAGCTAAAAGCAATTAAAAATACCCTAGCATGGAAATCATGTTCTTTCTGTAGGAGAAAGCTCCAAAAATCATCAAAAATCGCATTATAAATAAATTTCCTGTTCGATTTTTTAAACCGGGATGTTTTCTGAGGTCTTCAATCTAACAGTCCATGAACTCTAATTTACCTTCGTCTAACACCTCTAGCTCCAATTCTTTCTGCGTACAGTTGGCGCAGGAAGCGTGTTGGCGGAGGTGCGCGTGTTGGCGCAGGTAAGCGTCTTGGCGCAGGTAAGCGGGTTGGCGGAGGTACGCGTGTTGGCGGAGGTACGCGTGTTGGTGCAGAAACGCGTGTTGGCGGAGGTACGCGCGTTGACGGAGGTACGCGTGTCGCCGCAGGTAAACGTAGGAGCGCCGCTCCCCAGAAGCTCGACCGCTGGACAGTGTTACGTGCTGTCGCTGCTGTACACTCAGAGCAGCAGCAGGAAGATCACTTCTCTCGATATGTTAGTGGTTATAATACACGAGCTTCAATAATGTTTGTGGGCACAATGTGGTCAAAACCCAAGAATTACAATAATTTTAGGACGCACAATGTGGTCACAAGAGTTATAATGATGTTAGTGGGCACATTGTTGTCACAACACAGGAGTTGCTATTATGTAACGGAGCACAATGTGGTCACAATATAGGAGCTACAACAATATTAGTGAGCACAAAATTGTCGCAACGCATGAGCTTCAGTAATGTCAGTGAGTATGTACAATGTTGACAGCGCACATACCGCAACACAGGCGCTGCCATAACACCAGTAGGTACAATGTACTCAACATAAACTCCACAATAAAATCAGTAGGTGCGCGTAATCACCCCCAGGCCCCAACGAAAATGTCATTGTTTCAATGTGGTCACAAAATGGTCGCTGCAATAATATCAGAGGACACAAAAGCAGCTTAAATAAGGTTTATAGTATCAGAACGTCACAACGAGAAGCCTCTGGAAATCATCAGCGTTCCATCTTGAAGGGGCTCGCAATGAAGTTCTTCGATTGTTCTTGGAAAAGCCTTGTTTTCGAATGAAAATATCGCTCCCTAAGTTTGAAGAGCTCTCATAGACGCATCAGCAACCTTGGTAGAGTAGTTGGTATTCATTTTTTGATGAGGAAAACTGATATATACACTATACAATGGGACAACCTAGCAAAAACTGAGTTGTTTTCCGTTCATGTCTTTCGCAAGACCTAATATTGGATGTGCCAGACTTGCAGGACCTGTCGGTGCGAAGTATTCTCCATTGACCACTTACCCAATAAGAGTCGTTACAAGCTCGTCCTAGTGCTATTGGGACGAGCTCATAATTTTCTGACGCATTCCCTCGCTGTGCCGTAGCAGAGACCTGGGGTTGAGGTCAGTGCGGTCGGGACGGTGTGAAGAGGGTCCGAATGATCGTAATCTGGCGCCAAGGCTTCCATAACTCGGCCACTCGAGGGCTCGGCTGATCACATCAATGTATTTTACGAGTCCTAAACCCATGCATATTTCTACTAAAGTTTTTACAATCTCTCTACCCGGTGAGGAGCGCGAAGAAAGTTCCTGGCTGCGTTCACGAACTGTTTTGACTTTTGCTCAAAGTACAAATGAAAGGAAATGATATCATCGCTTCACTATTTTCAACTCCGTATGGTTTTTTAGAGCTTCCCATTCGTCCGTCATAACGAAAAAGCATTACTCAGACAGTAAAGAAACACTGGGTAAAATATTAGCTGCCATTAAGTGCGAATGATGTTCAAATTTTGCAATTTACTTCAGCTCTGATAGGAAACTCAATATTCAATTTTGAGAATTATTTCGACTGACCTCATTCATGACTAGCAGCCGAACTTCCATGAGATATGAATTCATTTCCTTTCTGCGAATAAAAGTACTGGTTGCAAACTTGTGACTTGATCATTTTTAACCAATTAGCAGACTCACCCCCGCAAAAATGAAAGAAACCACTCCTTTGAAATTTGTAGTGCTTGCTCGCGCCACTCCGAAAAATTGAAAACTTCGCCTGCAGCGATACGTGCAACTTTTAATCGTGCAAAATTTTTACTTTCGTAAACAGAAACATTTTCCCAACTACAAAACTGAAAATTACACTGCGACATTGATTGCGAGTAAAAAAAGAACACTTCAAGTTTGAAAGAATTTACCCCAACATTTATTAGCAAGTTATGCTTTCATTTGGAATCATTTTTGTCCCGAGAGAGGCTCGGGAACGTTGCCGTGAATGCCTGCTGCTCTAGAGCTCGCAAGAACAAAAGAGGGAAAACAATGCGAAGGAGCGCTCGAGCAGAAGTCTCGGGCTGTGTGATTGCGGACTCCAACAGAGCAGTTCGTAGAAATTTTCCCATGTTCAAAAACCGCAGACTGAGAGGCAAACTTTTTAATTGATACTACAGGAGAAAAACGTGAGCTTATACAGGGGGATTGGGAGAGGCTTTAAACATGAAGTTAAGAAAATACGATTGCGTGATGTTGCAAGACAATAAACTCGATTCAACTGTTGAAGATGATTATCATATCCACATGATGCATTATGTAGTTTATTCAGTTTTTATCAGATTTTAATTGACGTCATGAATGTTGTCCCTGTTGGCCTCAGCTAGTTATAACGTGTAACGCTTCCGCAAAAAGACGAGTAATTTTTTTACTTCAAAATGATTAAAAATCACAGTTTTATTAGGTAACATTTAATGGGTACAATGAGTCCTAAAATTTTGATTCAACGTGAGTTAATGAAGGAGTATGTGATATTTAATTAACAATTTAAAGTTTGCTCGAATTAATATGGATATTACCCCACAAAATTGTGACATTGTGACTAAAAATGAACAGTAAGTTCATCTAAATCTCTTGTTCCATTTATGAAACCTTATTTACAATTCATCAATCTTAACACAATAGTTTCATTTTGAATCTTATGTAGTTTAGAATTATTTCCTACATCAGAGTGTCTTGAAATGCCGTCATTGCTCATCCATTCAAAACATTTATCAATATTACTGCTTCAGAAAAACTGGCTGGCAAGATCTTGTGTTTCGGAACATTTCGGTGTAGAGTGCGACAACTGGGTCTCGAACATCTGCTTCAAGTCAATATTAAATTACATGACATCAATTCCTCTGAGGAAATTCAACAGTAAAGCAAAAGAAATATTTCGTAATACTGAAGAAAGCTTCATTTCAATCTAAGTAACTTTCATTCTATACTTTTGGCTTGATAACCTGCGACTTTTTTGTGCTAAGTGTGTAATGATTTTTCTTGCCTAGATGAAGTTGATACAAATTTGAAAACGAATGTGCAGAAGAAAAGCCTAAACCTCAACTCCCATCAGATTTCTGAATGAATTTTTATTATTCTAAAGATGTCATTCACACACCAATGCTCTGCAAAAATACATCTGTGATGTTTTAATAACTCAAGCATCATATATTTCCAATCGGGCGATCCTTAGGGAATATCACGCGTAAAGTAGAAAGAAGAACTAATGTAAAAATGAACATTTATAATCTTTTTCAGGCTAACGTTTCAGAACATTATAACATCTACAATTTTGAAAGTTTAAAAAAGGTCAAACTTAGAAAGTACAGGAAAATTCATAAAAGAAGTAAACAAACATATAACAACTTAGATCCTTAGTCCCCATTCAAAAGCAGCAGAACTGACACATACCCTCATTGGCTCAATCACACACCCATGCACAAGCGGATATAGTTATACATTTACTCATAAGAACCTCACATACGCAAACTTGCGCAAACGCACAACAAACACGTAGAAATATGTCGGTCCGTTGAAGCAAATTTCAGTTTTACTACACTCAAGTATTTATTTTTACATTGGTTCATCATTTTATCCCAACATCATGAATAACATCTTCAACCATTTTCTCTTCTGCTGTAAAATAATGCGTTTTTATTTAAGAAATCCACAACGCTATGATAGAGCATCTCGAATTGGAAATTTATCAATGCCTTGTATCGGATAAACAAAAGTTTTTTCCAAGCATGATTCTTTTTTACTTGTTTGCTTTCACTCCATCAATAGAACAGAAACAGAGCACCAAAACTCATAGATTTCAAAAGGTACGACTCTGCATGTAAGCTCTAAACTCGCTGAAACCTTACTTACTTAAAAACCCAGGCACCAGAAATATTTTGCTCGAATCCCTCTTCAGGAATATTTTATACTGCTGCGCCGGTACCGTGGATGAGAGAACTGAATTATTGGTGCGGCCTCAACTCTGCAGTGCGGACGTTCTCGGATGCGTCGAAAGCTCTAAAGATATAATGTTTGGAAGTCAAAAAGCGTCGAATCTTTTGGAAAACGACGACTAATTGCTAAAAAGGCCCTCTCTATCATTTCGCTCTCCATTCACTGCGCTTTCCAGCGGAAAGTCCGGGCTCGTTTGCCAATGTTGCGTGTTTTTGTCGCTCGCGTTGCATGACGAGATGCAGAAATCAAGACTTTTATAAAACCTATTGACAAATATCTTGTTAATTTGAATCAGTCACTTCGACTGAAGATCAACAAGTTCGTGATAAACTTTATGAAGCCTCAACGATTTATCATACCAAGTTACACTAAATATATTGAAACACAACATTTCATTTACATGTACTCTTTCCAGATATTCAAAGAATCGTAAAATACTTAGTACGCTGAAATTTTCTAAATTTTCCTGGTATATTTTTTTTTTGTCGAGAGAAAGGTACAGGATATGTTTTTCAATGGCTGAACTATGTTTTTATTAAAATCACCACATTCTACACAGGCATTTAACCTCGAAGTGCCGCAGGGCAACCATCACCGGGACCTGAATTTCCCATACCCCACTAACTGCGGTTGTAAATTCGTGCACCGACATCAAGAGCTGAATCTCCGATGCTCAACCATTGTTTTAGCCGATTAATATACATAGATTAAGTGGTAGCATGAGGAATTAAATGTACAGCTTGCAGAATTAAGACGTCAAACTGAAGTTCAATTTTCAATTCAAAATTATAGTGAATTGAGGTAAGGAATTTTGGAAATGTCAAACATTAACTGGATCGTGTCTTCATTTAGCTTTCATAAAGTATTTAAAAAATTGTGTTGGTGACTGCTGGTCGGCCAGCAGCATTATGAAAGTCCCTTCAGTGGCCACCGGTGGGTCCCTTCGCAGGAAACATGCTGAATGGTAGCATGCAGAAAACCGCTCAATAAGTTGCCTGCTTTTGCGCGATTGCTGCGGTTGTTTAGATTAATAAAATTGTTGGTGGCAGAATTGAATAACCGACCTAACTATTATACGAATATATCTCTACCCTTTCTAAAAACTAAGAACGATATAACCGCACGTTTTTTATCTAAAATCTATTTTGGTATAGGTAGTGAAATCGTTGAAGTGCTAAGCATTTATACCAGAGTATAAATGATAAATATCCCTAGTGATACATATTTGTACTACTACGGAATCGACATGCTCACTGTCTTGGACAAGCCGTAAATAGCCACTCAGGCTTGGCCAAGCAGAAACATGGTGCGAGGATATCCTCTGGTGTAATAAAACCACGTTGGTGTAGGAGAATCCTCTCTTGAAAATTTTTGTTTCAACTGTAACAAGAGAACATTTTTACAGTTTATGAACTTTAACACTATCTTCATGAGAAACTATATCACATAGTTCAAATTTTATTTTCCTGTTATCGAACAAATGCGCACAACCTTACGAGCTATGAAACTTACATCTATGGTGGCCTGACCGCATTTAAATCTAAATGCTCTGAAAAGTCCACTATGGAGGAAATAAACAAAATGAACAAGTTATTAATTACTATTGGCAGGCTGCTAGTTCATGACAGCTCGGTAAAATGTTCGTCCAGAACCAGGCACCCACGCTGAAACACCCATTCACACACGCTGAAACAC
>JACJUY010005510.1:2264-29508 GCA_014220935.1 Platorchestia sp. MABIK | reverse complement strand
GTTAAGAACCGGGTGCGTGATCGTTGAGCACTACTAGTAGAGTGAAAAATAAATTCCTGAAATGTTTTTATTTTCACTGACCTAGAACAGTATGTCACAATCCCAGTTCTGGTTAGCAACCGAGTGTGTAGATCTCACTTCAAGTGCCACAATCTCAACTAAGATTAAAAGACGTCAGGTTCGAGCGTTCAAGTTGTCAGGCAATGAAAGTTGTCAAGGCATGCGGTGAAATGCATTCGGCAATGAAATATCTCAGGCGTGAATTTAATTCTTAATTTAGAAAATAATAATGATTCAGGAATTTAAATCCTAATTGTGAGGATTTTATTGTACATTTCTAATCTGTAATTTACCATAAAATCCAATTATTGTTGTCATTGCTACTCACTCATCCTGAATGTCATATAAAAACGGCAACATCAGCACTAGACCCAGGGCTAAATTTGCTTTTGACATACGCTTACAATTACGGCAAGATGAGAAAATTAACACTGAAAACAGTCCCTTCACATCTGATGCAAAGACAAGTTCATTTTTCATGATCATTAACAGAGAATTATATGACTTGCGTATTAATTATGAGTGCGGATTAATTCCGTTAATGTTCAACGTCGTACCGAGCTTAGTGTCCGCAACGTAACACAAAGGCCTTTAATTACAATGAAGCTTGCCGACACAGTGTCTTTATTTATTAATGGAGTCGCAACATTTAATGGACGACATAATAATCGTGGCGGTATAATATGAAGTGTCGCCTGCTGGAGACTAATGGCTGCAGTTGTCGCCCGCCTGGAATACTTCGGAGCACCCGAGCGCCTCGACTTAATTGCACAAGAAATTACGTCACCAAGGAGGCCTTTGAAGTAAAAAGTCCCTTTGAGGATCACGACATGAATGATGAGAAGCTCCAAAGGTTCTGTTGTTTTAATTTATCGTACGATGCTGTGAAGAATGATTGTATGTGCGCGAAAGAGGTAACGCGGTCCAATTCGAAAGTTCATATGTCCTTTTTTGTTTTAAATAAAATACGACAGAAATAATTTCTTTAATGATATTTCTGACTGAAAGCACATTTTAAAATGTTAAACACTTCTACATTAGAAATCTCAGGTTGTAAAAATTATACACAGGTTCGTTCAAGCCCCTGTTCCATTTCGAACTGACTGAATGCACACGAAAAGATTAAATGAAAAAGAACGTTTGTAACCTATGTCATCATAATCGAGCTTCATTTATAATGTAGACTTTGAAGTAATCTTTCTCGTACACTCAATAAATTATTTACTGATCTAGAAAATTTATTCCGATCTGTATTCAAATTTTTCAGCGTGGGAGTAAAGGGCAGAAAAATCCAGCAAAATCCTGGAAGCTCTGATGCAAGCTTAGCGGAGGTGCATGAATGGCAACGAATAAATCGCCCTTTTGCATGAGGGATAATCCGAGAGCATGTTATTGAAAATTTTAAACATTTCATTTATTTTCTTCAAAACGTTGCAATATCTTTTAGATCAAAAATCTCGAGGAACGTATAATATTATCGCCCAGCAAGTTCTGATCCAACATCACGTTTTCCCATCATTTTTCCAGCGCATATTTCAACAGCTAGCGAAGGATATCACTACAAATATAGAGTTTCATAGCCTTCTTGGAACCCCAGCACAGCTAGACGCAGGCCTCCAGAGACCGCAGTAAAAGTCCGTGGTCACGGCGGTCTCTTTTTACTTGTCGTCTGAGCATGGAACAATGGCAGCGGTGAACACATTGCGGACACTGTCACATCTAATTGTAGCCGCACTACCAACACAGGCGATCCGTCTTGGAATGATCTCATGCAATTCCTGGCTTTCATGTAAATGAATCTTCGGCAAGTTGAGGCTGTAAAATTTTCTCCCGTTCTTTCGAAAACTACCACGGGAACATCGACTGCGAACGAGTCTCTCCAACAGCTGCAAGTTATATTTAATTGCATTATTTCGAGATCTCGTGATCTTGGAGGATGCCCAGGATGCTAGTTCTTTTGGTGTGCTCCAAATGAGTCTTGCATAATGGAGGGTGTCTAAATATATTTTGGAGACGTTCTAAATTCATGAAACAACAATGTTTATTTACATACTCAACTTTTTCACAACTAAAACGAAATGCATTTGTACCTGTGAAAAATTATGTACAATTCTTGTTTAATTTATGTCAAACTGCATTAAAAAATCTCTGGTTGCCGGAAAGATTTTCTCAGACTTCTCTGGGAATGTTCCGGCCTCTTTCAAGTTCCCTTGATGTGGCTGATGTCCGCGGGTTTCAAGAACCTTAATTGTGTACATTCCGAGCTGTTCCATCAGATCCAAACCTGTAAATGATTGATTCGAGAGATTGCAACACGATCAACTGGGTCTAACTCGCACTCTTTTCTGGCCTGTCTTTGGGCTTAAACTGAGTTTTTACATGCTCAATAGCATTTTTGATCAAATTTCTACCATCGAAAGCTTAATGTAAACATCTTTGAAAGTACCATTTGAAGTTACTCAAACTTTTAGGTAATATCTATGAGTTATTTGTAAGAGAAGCGTCAAATCTTTTCACCGCAATACCTTCTCTGACGTCTCAAAATAGTCTTCAAATAACGCTGAGGAATGACGGCGTGTGAAGGGTTTACACTTGCTGCACAAAATGACAGACACTGACTCTAGCTGTCATCGACAATGACGAAGGAGATGAAATAATTCCTCCTGACTAAAAACTTGTCCCTGACTTCGTGCTCGGATGCACAAACCATACTGTTGAGATTGAAGAATCATTTAGCCTCTTTTTAAGGTAAACTTACTCCCACACCAAAAAGAGGAAAATTCGCCGGGTTTGGGTGTGTTTGTAACCTCCCAAGATCCATTAAACTACGCTTGCTCCGTTTACAGATAAGTGTAAAACATCTAATGGCGTCTTAATTAGCGAAGGTCCATTCATAACAATAGGTTGAAGCTACATTTATGACTACAGAGAATCAAACGTGGTTCCGAGTAATTCAACGCAGTGTACTACCTTACTCACACTACTGCAGTACATATTATCTGAAATTATTATTGGTAAGAAGTACCCACTAGCCATCAACTGCAACTCAGAGCTGCTCACTGGAGTTCTCTAACGAAAACTTTGCAGTTGTACCATCGGCCACGCATGGTGCAGGAATTCTGCTGTAAAATCGGATCTGACCTTTGTGTTTTAGCTTCATCTTAGTCAAGATCAAATCTAAGGAGTCGGTGCTTCCATGACACCCCTCAAGAAAAAGCCTGTACCAAACTGAGAAACCTGAACACGTCGTTGCTTAGTCCAGCACAGCAGAAACTGTTCATCAAAATAATTGCAACAGAAATGGTTACGATGAATACTCTCCTAGTGATGTCGTCAATGATCAAATTCTTCTATTTTATTTCGGCTCTCAGTATTTTGGGAGTGAACATTATTTTCTTATTATGGTAAGTTGTACATGAGCGTTACTTCTCCCACTAATGTGCCCTCACTTTTTACTTGAAAGTTCACGTGTCAAAACTTCAGCAAAATTTGGTGGATGCAGGACACAAGGAATACATTCTTTAGATGTCACAAAAATTGAAAATTTATTCAATGAATATTCTAAAATTTAGGGAACTAAAGCCCTTTATTTCATGGCCTGCCGTTACAGTTGAAGGACGCGCGTGCTGCATATCATACTTTGCGCAGCAGCGATGCAAACAAATCGCAAGGACCTGCTCAACAAGAAGATTTCTTAAACTCAGCAAATACTTCCAAACGAAGTATGAGCCATTTTATTAGAGTGGAATTTATTTCTGACGCTCATGAGCGCATTAAGCAGGAACATAAATTTATTTTAGCGTAAAGCTCATAGATTACAATAGTTCTAGAGCAAGACAGAACATGCAATGACGTAATTATGAGCATCATTCCTCCTCCAAAAAGGGAGGAACATTGCGCATTACCCGGCGAGTGGCGGGGTGCTGCAGATGAAGTCGTACATCATCAGAATCCTTCTCTGCCTCCGTAGGCCATGAGGGAAGAGGTTTTCGCGCCCGTTTATAATCGGTCTCACTAATCTTACTAAGAATCAGTTTGAAGCAATTACTCTACTGAAACTGACACTTAATTACCCGTTAAGGTGGCCTTCCATGCTCAGATGAAGCGGAAGCCCGGAATCTAAGCTGAAGACTCATTATCCTGAGCGGGTAGCTGCTTCTCAGCCAAAATAATGGAGATGTTTTACCGACGCTCAGGTTTTAATTCTCCGAGTCCGTTACAATGGATGTTTACAATCCTTATGAATCTCCAGCGAGATTTTTGGGCAAAATGGCCACTTCAAATTAATTTTCCTACTGTGCTGTTATTCTTCCTGAAGTTTTAACTCATAAAAGTTGTTTTCAGTCCATTACCGTGCTTTAATAAAAATCCCGCTGGTTAGTGTTTGTTTTGTACGATCATAAATCTTCACTAAATTATATGTATTAATGTTGTTAATGTATGATGGATAATCCTAAGAAAATTTTTGGAGCAATGATTTTTCTTACACAGGTCAGATTTTGAAAACTTTTCTAGAAGTGAGCAAATGTTCTCGGCCATTATTCCCTCTGGCTGAGAAAGGTCAGTGTCCTACAGTACGTGTGACAAAAGAGCACAAGGCAAACTTTTTTTTTTGACAGTAATTCACGAATAAAAATCAAAAGAGCATAGTGTTAGAAGATGGAAACATAGCTAGCTGGTGAAACGCACTCTTACACAAGTGAATAGAAGATTCCTCATCAAATTTTAGAAACTCAATGATATTCAAGGAACACGTACGATTCTCGTTTTTTTCCGAAAATGCATATGATAATAGCGTTTGTGCAGGTGTCAGCATTAACTCAAAGCGTCATTTATCAAAGATAATTTTAGCTTCCAGGATTCAAATTAAGAATAGTTTCGTAACCCTGCTGGAGTGGTTAAGTGTAACGGTACATGAGCCGTGTTTTCCTATGTATTTCTTCAAAAAGTTGGTGCGCACCAAACAATTTTTTACAGAAAAATCTCCTCGAATATTGAGTACAATATGATCATCCCGCATGGCCTATTTTGTCGGTAAGTTGTTTCGGACACATTCGAATCAATGAAAAATATGTATCCTGACCTTCTACTCTCCTCATTTTCTACGTGACAGGTGTTCGCCGTTATGGTCATCTCTTATTTACAATCAGTATCGCTGATCAGAATGCATACTGATCCCAACTTTTCTACTGGCCTTCACGCATCCCATTCCTCAGCAAGATATTAGAATAAATTTGAATAGATTAGAATAATGCAACCGGGACGAGCCGAGTGGCTCATTCTCTATTTTCTACCCAAGTGCCATGCCTAGAGACGCCAACCACGCACAGGCACCAGAGTAGGTGTTGAAGCAAAATTAGAAATTGGATTCGAAGTCATCAAAATAATAAGGGAGCAAATATTAGTAATTATGAATGTTTTCGAAATTGTAGCGATAGCATTATTAATTATAATGAAATATGTTATTCCCACGAAAATTGTTAACCACCTGCATCAATGAGCTCCACCTACAAAGACAAAAGAAGAACATCAATACCACTCGTATCACGTGTCTTAGAACTCCGCGATTCACTTTTCGATTTTCATAAAACTCGGATAAATCCATAATTTTTCAAAAGAAGTCTTGAATGAATTGAATTCACAGGAGGCGTTTGGGCCTCGCTCCTCTGGCAGGCCTCGCTCCTCTGGCAGCGCGGACAAAGAGGAAACTAATACATATGGCAACATTACCAGCATTAGGGTGGCACGGAACGTCTTTGCTGAGTTACTCGGGTGATGTTGGCGCCTGTAATGTGCGCCCCACAATACCCGCGTGCTCCCGGCCACATTAGCTCCTCCCTCTCTCTTTCTCTTGCTCGTACTCGGGTGCTTGCAAGCTGAAATACAAGCCATTTTCGTGTGCTATAAACCACTCTCATTATATCGAAGTCATTCTAGTGAATCTTTACCACAAGTCATCCGCCTTTTAAAAAAGAAACATTCGTTGCCATGTAGCTAACTCGATACCTCTGCAGCGTGTCACATTCACGTTCCATGAACAATGATCGTTGTGTTCAAGTCACTCATGTAATTAGATTTTTCGTCCATGAGTTCGATGAATAATTGAGAGTCTTGTTTGAACGCAGCTCTTTATATCGATCAACTACGTAGAATAAGTGAACGAACTTTACTTGACTGCCTCAAATCTAATATTTTTATGTGAATGAGTTGAAGAATGTTGTCCCGCAGTCATATGAGAGACGTGTGCTTAGCTTGTAGTTCTAATTTTCCAAACAAGGCTCAAGAACCTAAAAATTTGTCAATTCTAAATTTCATTTTGCCTCGTTAGTTTTATGGTTTCATTCAATCCTAAAAAAACTCCCAAAAAGCTAGAAGCGACTCAACAGCAATAAATTTACTTCAAATCTATGAGTGTAACGGCTACATTTAGTGTATTTTTTCTGTTTGTAATATCGATCGGGATTCATTTCACGAATTTAATGAAATGAAAAGATTCTCCAAGTTCTACCAGGGTTAACAAACATTTGTGGGAGCTTGATAGCATATTTTATCTCTTGTCACGCATCCAAGGAAGCAGTGCCTTCCATCATGGTCTACCATGCCATCCATTTCCAGTAACGCGGCGATAACAGCGAGACATGCTCACTGCACGCATGCGGACACTTCACAGATCTAATTTTTGGTGAGCAAAAAGTTACTCTCTCGACAAAATTAAAATAATGTCTAAGCAAATATTTTAGCATGATGATTTATTGAGCGCGATTGCCGCTCGGTGCATTCTTCAAACTCAGCGATACAGAAAGAATTTAAATTAGGGCAGTCCGTACACCAAGAGTCACAATTGTTGCGAACGGTAATCACAAACTTGATTTACTTATAACCAATATCATGTTGTCATCGTCAATGAGTAATTCGTAGATAAACATTTTAGAAGACATGTGAAAGAGGTGACTTAGAAACTCATTAAAGTCGCAACTCAAAAACAAAAATGAAGTTATTCTGAAAATATTGGTGTGGTCATTGAGGATAACCTTCTCGTTGTAGCGCGATTATTTTTAATGCTGAAAAAACACGTTATTGAAACATCGAACCTTGTAGACACATAGTTAATTCTTAGAACACATCACACCTCGAAAGTGCAAAAAGCAACAGCAACAGAAAAAAAATTTCGGCCTATCCTTCACTTTCTAACGGAACATTGGTATCATATTGAGAGTGGCAGGGAAAAATGTATTTCAAAATATTGTTACTATGCAACAATATTGGAAATTCGTGAGAGCAAAACGCTAACGAGATGTGTACGGCGTCGTTCTCGAGTCAGCTGCTAAAAACACGACTTGCGTTCACAGTCGAAGCAGCCTCGGAAAGAACAGGACACGACAGGATCTAATCGCTCGGACCCTAGATACGTTGATATCTGAAAAAGACTAAAAACAAGGTGAGACAAGTTCGAGTTTCAAACAGGTTCAAGTCTGGTCGAGTTCTGGGGTGTCTAACTGAACGTATTCGTTCAGCCTAGAGACTGCAGACTGCCAGCCTACGCGTTACAGGTGATCGTGTAGGAGATAAAACTTCAAATGTATACCCTTTACAGTTGTGAGTGAGCTGCTGTAAGTCCACCGAAAAATGTTTCTTATGAAAAAAGACGATCGTGCATGTGTTAGAACTTCAAATGTGAGCCCTCTATAGTTGTCTCCTAGACGATGAAAGTTCCCTGACAAATTCCTTTTCCCAAGAATTAAGTTGAGGAAATTAATTAATCAAGTGTGGTTTACTTTCATTTATTGGCATTGAACAACATCAGCTTAAACATGAGCTGTCCGTGCAACATCTGTATCTGACATTGTTAGTCCACGTAGTACACTACAACTAAAAGTGCCATTCTGACTTAACTCTTTCAACAGTTTTATATCCTCTAAGCGCAAATTGGTAAGCTTGCAAATCGCGAGGTATGTAGTGAAGTTTGTTTCTTAAAAATGACGCAAACTGATTTCTCAGTTTCCGGAACGGTATCATTATACCTGAGAGATATTTTTGCTGATCGCTGAGGCACTGATTAACCCATTGTGGATTACAGCAGTGCTCACGAAAGCAGAGTTGGACATAGAGCTCTGTACTTCTTCCCACATGCGATTTCATTCTCCTTTCTGCTTTCTTTCATTGAAGGATTTTTTCAACTCCATCATCAGCTCAATCAATCCCAGCGTCTGTAAAATGAAAAACTTCATACTACATTGATGCCCTGAGAACAGGTTCACATCGCTTTACTTTGTTGGTCGTTAAATGTATTTTATCATTTTTGAAAAGCTGGTATCCATTTATTTGCTGCGATGTAAATTTGAAAGATAATTCAATAATCTTTATTCAAGCAATACAATATTTATTCAAGCAATATTTTTTCAAGCAAGATAGTATTTACAATATTTATTCAAGCTCAGTATCTCAACGGAATTTAAATTTAATTTACGACGAGAATTTCATAGATAATGCTAAACTTCTCGCCATAATGAATTCTGTAGGATATTTTGACAGCACAGCAAATATACAATTTATTTCGTCAGATCCAGGAAATTAATTTTAAAATGAGATTGTATGTATTATTAACGACCATGCTGTTTGTATTGATCGACTCCGGAAATAATGAAAGGTTTCATGGTCTGTTTCTCAACCGCATTAAATTAATGGAAATCATTAATTGAGATCTTCTTTGACTATACTGACACGCTCTAGCAACAAAAAATCATTAATTGACCTCTTCTTTGACTATACTGACACGCTCTAGCAACAAAAAATCATTAATTGACCTCTACTTTGACCATACTGACACGCTCTAGCAACAAAAAATCATTAATTGACCTCTTCTTTGACTATACTGACACGCTCTAGCAACAAAAAATAATTAATTGACCTCTTCTTTGACTATACTGACACGCTCTAGCAACAAAAAATCACTAATTGACCTCTTCTTTGACTATACTGACTCGCTCTAGCAACAAAAAATCATTAATTGACCTCTTCTTTGACTATACTGACACGCTTTAGCAGCAAAAATTGAATTCTTGCATTTGAAACAAACAGAAAACTCAAACCGCCCCTCATTGTCTGACCAAAAAGATTCGTGGATTATTTGCTCTCATCTTCCATGATGTAATGCGGCTGCAGAAAACATAATGCTTAGTTTTAAGATTCCTTTAACATTGCCTTTGAATCTGTCATTCATAATGGGTTAAAAATTTGTTCGTTACAATGTCTACTTCGAGCAATCGAGTACAGTGATTGACGTAAAATTCCCAATGGGATGCTTTCGGGAGACCAACCTTGGAAGTGTTTTTTTCCTAAATTTCTTCCTTATTTTTGACAACTTCGTCAAATCAAACATCACTTAACAGCCTGAATTTTTTAACTATGTAAAAAGGTTCTCCTCCTTTCAAATGCTTAATCCTTTTTCTAATTTTAATTTTTCAAGACGTTCCGAAAGTAAAAATCAGGTTAAAGGCTGAGTTCGAAAACAGAGAATCTTCCAAGTGTCTTATGCATGGAGATTCTAATCCTCATCAGCCAAATCTCCATCAGCGAATTTCCTAAGGTCTTCATATTTGCCATCTGTTGCATGGAGCCTTCGAAATGCAATATTCTGAGAGCATATTGACTCTCCCTTCCTGATGCATAAATTAAATTCAGCTATGCAGACGACAAAAATACGAGAAGTGTTCAATATTAAATCTCAGGACAGATAGAACTGCCACACTCAAATGCACATCGAGACTTTGAACTATAACATAATACATAATAATTGCAATCGTTCCACTAGATGTTGCTCCCCTGACCTTTCTCAAGACCGGTAATACGCAGAACGCAAGACCTTCACGCGCCTTAATTTCGAATTCAACAATTCCAACTTGAGATTATTACGCGTTTCTGCACGAGCGTTATTTTGCAAGCTCGGCCAGAAACAGGTTAAAAAATTCCTCACAATAGACTCCTCAAGTTTAATTGAAGTGGGCTGCGTTCCGGAACGCTGGTCGCCGGGTAAAAATTTCAGACGTTGATCGATAAGCCTGTCTGGAAGCTCCAGTAATTAGTGCCCGAACAGAAATGAAGGAAGAGATGCTAGAAAGTGTAGCCAAAATTCACAGTGAAACGCGACTAATGTGGCTCTGAATGAGGCCTCTTAAAAACACGCCTCGAAGAAAAGATTAATTTCTCTCAGCAAGTTTTTGCTCGGCTTAAATTCTCCGCAGCAGACGCAGAAACAGAGCGAAGCAAAGCTCAGAGATTCCACGACTCGTGCAGGAAGGGAACATTTTGCAACCTTGAGAGCGCCGCGCATTCAGGCCCTTGCTTCATGAAAACGTTATATGCTTTTTGCGCGGTCGTATAGTGAAAGGGAAGCTCGTGAATTGATTCACTGTTAAGTCCGAGCACGACGCAGCCTGTTGAAAGATTGAACCAGAAGAGAAAGGCAGGGCTCTTTTAACTTACCTCCCTGTGGTACTGACAGTTTCTTTGTGACTGAACATCACGCAGAAACTTTGTTCGCCTTATTTTGATATTCAAAACCAGTTAATTTTCATTTGAATTTATTCTTAAATGAAATTCTGTCACACATTCGAATGTCCAGACGAATTTCTTAGGCTTTGAGTGAGTTCTGGAGTAAGTTTGATTCACAGGCTTGTTTGTTTCTCCTGAAAGAAATAAGAGAAAACAATGCGAAAACGAGATTATTCCTAACAACAAAATTTAAATTGTATTTTTAATCTCGAATTTTACAGATGTAAGGTTTCCGTAACAACAGTTTCCGTAACAAAAAAAAAGTGAAATAGGTCAGCACGTTCAAAAAACGTGGTACGTCAAAACAACAATTTGAAGTCGCTTGTTCTTTTCTTACTCAAAATTGATGTAGTGTTTTGATCATTCTGCAGATTCCCAGTTGTGTAAAAAATTCATTTGTATAGAAACAAAGGAGAATGTAGAACAAGGTTTTTGAAATATGCGAAAGTGAGGCTGCTTCATTGAGCATTTTCCAATTGTGTAACGTTTTTGTATTTGAAATTTTTGATTTTTAGTTTTTCAACGAGTAATGAATATGAAAGATTGCAATGCATATGGGCTATTTATTCAATTCATATATTTACATTTTTTACTGAAGTTCCTGTGTGCAGTACCCTCCAGAATTTTCCATTCAAGCGTAGTGCTCTTTTCTACTAACAAAACTACAACATCATTACAGTTACTAGAGTAAAAAAATGCGTCAATTTCACCTTTCCTTCCATAATTCTACTGGTAATTAACAGGTGATTCAAAATCGCCCTTTTTACACACACGTAACAGAGCGCTAGGCTATCACCTTAGGATCTTTTACTCTGCACTACCGTACAATTTCGACTTGTTCCCAAAGGTGAACATGATCCTACAAAGGTGCGACTCGAACAACCATTAAGTTGAGCTGTGTCTCCAAACCTGGCCTCCTCCACCACCTTGTCTGTTCGTGTCATGCTTGCGTGGCAGGCGCTCACGAGCCCAAGACCTCAGAGGTCCCTGATTAATTATGCAACGGCATAATTTTTCTGGCGCAGCATCTGAAGGAATGCTCGCCTCCTCCCGGCAGAAAGACTGCACGCATTTTGCGCAGGAAATTAACCCTTGTCGCGAAGCGGGCAACGCCGCCCGGTGCATGTCGTCGCCCATTAGCGGCAGATGTAAGGTTCCGGAGACTCCACATCTGAATAAATCCACGCGAGTTATTATGCAGGGTGGAATGAGTGTTGTGCAAGCTGGATGCCCCCCCAAACTTACAAAGAATGCTGCAAGGCAGTACGATGGTAATAATTTTGCTTGTTATCGCTGCAGTTGTGCAAGTAACTTGTAGCAAAATATTTTATTCAAGCGTGTAGATCATGGTATTTTATAATGAAAATTCTAAAAACCGCGTGCATGCTCAAAAGAACATTTTCCATTATATTGTTTTCAAACTATACTGCGAATAACTTTTCATAAAAATTAATGTTAGATTTACGGCCAACATTAAACAGACAAAAGTGCCACAGATCACTTTGTAAATCCATCAGGTATAACACTTGTCTCTTCATCTAAATTTGCAATTATTACAACAATGTCATATGAAAAAAGTACGTCTTAGTTTCACGCAAGGATAACAAAGTAGCGTAAAATAACTTGACAACCATAATGGCAATTTAGTAGCTTAGTTTCACGCAAAAATAACAGCGTATGTGTGAAATAATGCTGAATGTTTCACTCAATGAAAACGATAGATGTATAGATTTTTGTTAAATCACGATGCCCAGATTGATGCCGCCTTTCATCCCTGAGAATTTGAACAATATTTTGCCGTATGCTCCACGGTGGTAAAAAATCATTCAAATTGAATCTGGTATAAAAACTCCTGTTTTTGTGCGTGACTCATTCATTTTGTAGAGCGTCAGTTAGTTTTTTCTCTTCTCGTCCAAATTTTCATGCGTTCTATTTTATTACTAAGGAAGTTTAAATTTATTTTCACGTCATTAAATTCAAACTCTGTGATGTAGACTTGGGTGGAACGTCAGTACAAACAGAGTTACCAATAGCATAGGTGACGAATGCAAATTAATTGTGTAAATCGTAGTTTTTACAGCGTTGGTATTTACACTAATATTTTTTGAGGTCCCGCTTACGCTAGAGAAGTGATAACCACCATACAGTAGTTAAAATCACTTTCTTATTCGCGTTAAAAGTTGTGTGTGTTAAGAGATAATCTTTCATATTTTTTGAGCAATCTACTAATATCCTCCTATATAGAGGTAAAAACAGGGTAATTTTAACACTTATCAGTGTATAAAACGTCATATCGAATAATTTAGAATGTGAACAGTGATGCATTAGTTAACTGACTGATATTTTACATACTTAATACAACGCATTGATTACGTCAAGGTGATAGGAATTCCTAAACATCCAGAAGGGAAAAACTGGCTTAAGCAAATATCTTTTATTTCAAGGAGAGTGCACTCTCAGGATTTAACTCCTTAAACTTACATACCTAGTAGTAAAATCAACTTTAAATTTAATATAACTTGTTCGAACTTTTCAAAAACTTTTTCATATACTCCTCAGATAAAGATTTTCATAATAAATTCTTGTTGAAATTTTTATGGACCTCGACAATTTGCCCTAAATCGTAATTTTTTCAGGTATGTTTCGTAGGAGTCAATGAATGAGATAGTGCAGCTGCTTCACTTAAACGCTACATTAAAAATAAATTGTTTAAAAACAGTGTTTTCCGACTGTTTTTTTTTGACGGCGACTTGTTTACATCAGCTTGTTTCCAAATGAAATTTTCATACTTTTAATTTTGATGCATTGTTTAATTACGAGAATGAGAGAGTGCTAGAGAGTCCCTTGCAGACATCAAAAAACTTTGAAGGCACCAAAACTTCACCTCCTTCGGTGTGTGGGTCGTCATTTCTAAGCCATGGAACTTAATCTTCTTTTTTTCATAGTACAAAAGAAAACACGTTTTCGTACGTCGGATACATTTTGATCTCAGTCGTTATGGAAGCTAAAGAACTTTTTGAAAATAATCCATCCAGAATCTTTTTTACAAGCTATGTGAACAAAAAGTAATGTCAGGATCATTTTCAATGTAGTGCATTTTCAATGATCCTGAAACAAGAACGTGGAACAAATGTCTCATTACGCAGTGTGTCTCACAGGGAAGGTTCAATGCCACTAGACGTTGGATTAGACACCTGTTGACATTTGTCTACTCTTATGTCTAAACACAAAAAATCTTCTCCATAGGACACCTGCTTAATGTGACAGTTTTCGAGAGACTCGAAATTGTGATTCGAACCAGACGTGGTCGCATGAAAATAATTGGTGGCAATACAGAAAAATATCCTAATCAAATGATACAGCAGTAGTTTTATTTTCACCGACACATAAATATTTTACTATTTTGTTTGTCCTAGGACTTTGGCTGCGCCCATAAAAATTTCTAAAATTATGCATATAATGTTCTTCAAGTCTCTAACCTGACAGCGATTATTTCCTTATTGCAAGAAGCAAGACACTCCTGCGCTTGGAAAAGTCAGGACAATTAAAAATGCAGCAAAACACTTAGAATGCTTGAAAAACAAAATCATATTCTGGTAAAAAATTTGGCGAATACCAAGTCTCACAGCCAATTTTACCCGGATAAAATGACCTTAAAAATGTTCATTGTGTTTTCACCTCATTGTTACAAAACAGTGTTTGAACGCTGAATATTAAGATCCATTTGCATCCATGTGGAATTTTGAGGCCGTTCTGTCGTGCAATAAAAGTCAAAATGAGAGGCTGTTGTCTTGTTCTTGGTGCTGCAGGGCACAAAGGCGCCGAGTCGGGGCTGTTTGCAGAACGTGTGCCGGGACGCATTTTAGAGGGAGGTCTTAAGGCCACAAAGGCTACTACATGTTCGCTTGAGAGGCTTTAATTCGAGTCCAGGACTGGCGCATCAGGTATTCATGCCCTCGCTCGGGAAACAAAGCAATGCTCATGAGAGGAGCTGCTCCACCTTGTAGACGAGGCTTTGACACGGCGTACGTGGGAACACACGTGCACCTTTTATGCTGCACTTTCAAGGATGGAAGAATGCTTATTTTTCGATTTCGAGTTATATTTCATGAGACTTGCTTCATGAGATGAAATGTCCCTGGTAAAGAGTTCTTTAGGTAGAAGATGCATGAAAGTTTATTTAAGAACGAAGATTCGTTCATTTTAGAACATAAACTTTGCACCCTCTTAAGTCGACTCTTATTTAGAAAGGATTTTAGAGAGAGTTTGAACAAAGGTTTTTATTTATAGCTTGATAGTGGACAGCATGTAAGGAACAGTGTTTTTAGTTTTCCACCGGCTCCTTTATGGAAACACTACCTTCAGATTTTTTGAAATCCTTGTTTTAAGAAGTGCACGGAATGAATTGACATTCTTCAATAGGACTTACAAATTTTAACCTAATATGCGAGATCTTGAAGCCTCAAAAAGTTTCAAGACTCTTCGAATGAACTTGCCTGGCAGTTCCTTCCATCATAAAAAACTCTCGAATTGTTTGCTTTTCAAAATTTACACAATCCTGGTTTATGACAAAACGGAGCGACATCTCCGCCAAATGGTGTAGTGTGTAAGAAAATACAAACACTTGAAAGCATCTACCACTGAAATATACGACATAATCCAGAAATTTCATGAGATTTCGATAAAAATCACTTTGAAACCTATCCCTCAAAATCCATCAAACTCGCTTTTCGTCAAGAAATTTCTGATCTAGTTCTATAAATATAATAGGAAAGTGGACTGGTGTTGAGCTCAGAAAAATTTGTTGAAACTTCAACACAAGTGGGAAATATTCTCTTACTAGTCAACTTTTTTCTAAACTACCTACTACCAACAGAGCATCGACTTTTTTCACACCTATCTACAGAGCATCAACTTTTTTCCCAACTACCTACGATGCATCAAGTTTTTTCCTACCTACCGACAGAGCGTCCATTTTTTTCAAAACTGCCTACTGAGCATCAACTTTTTTCCAACAACTTAAAGGGGATGCCAACGCATGAAGGGAGTCCAAAAGCCTTCACTCATATCCATATCAACAGGCGTCCGGGCATTAGGGCACAGAAGAGCTTTCAAGTAACAACTGTCGAGTCGTGCCGAGAATTAATCTTCACCATTACCCGCCATGCAAGGGAAATGAGTCACTATCCTGAAATGCGAGGTGCTTTCAATGATGCAGACATCATTCCTCGATGAAGAGGATTTTTTTATAAAATGGCAATACCCTCACGCACAGAGCAAATGAATTGTAATGTTATTATTAAGACCAGCTTATAAATGTGTATCTCAGAGCACATGCACTCGCCTTCGACGTTGCCTAGTGTGTTTTTATTCTCGGTCGGAGGTGCTAATGCATCAAGTATAACTTCATAGTCGGCAAGCCTCCAAAAGCTCTACAAGCAACGAAGCATGTCGTTTTTGAGGTTATAGCTGAATTTTCGATTGCATGAAGTCACCAATTAAGGATAAGGGCTGCCAGGCAAGCAGCGAAATGAACAATGCACGCGTTTGAAATTCGCCCCAATTAGGAATTTTACCATATATATTTCATGTTTTTCAGTCATTGAATCCAGTTCTCTGATCGTAACTTAACTTTGAATGAATCCTTCTCCGATTAGACATTAAGAATTTCATGGTTTTCTGTTATTGCGCTAGTAGAACAAATTGGAACGTAATATTATATGAAACATAAACACGAGAAATTAATCTCAAGGAACGAAGCCGTGTAAGCAATTCCTTTGTGGTGAATCATCTTTCATTTTGAAACTTCTTTGATCATTTTACTGATATTTTGACCAGTGCAGTTCTAGCTACTTTTTATTCAATCAATAACTCGAAAATATCCAGGAGTGTCATTCAAACTTCTGCATAACCAAGCTCTGCTTTGTTCGGTCAGTTACTCACACGCATAGCCTTTATGTTATATTATTTAAGTGAGCAGTAAGTGTGCTATCCGCACTCCTCAATTATTCAGAAGCCCGCACTACTGACATGATGCACAATACTGCATTTCCCAGAAGCAGCAGCTGGAACGCAAGTCTCATTACGGTAAAACAAGCGATCGAACCGCGAGCTCAGCGAACTTTGGGTGCCGGGGTGCCTCTGGATTTGGCAACGTATTGACTGTTTTCTGACGGCGCCCTAATGAAGCTCTAATTGAGAAATCCGTGAATGACGTTTACAGTTCAATTTCTTGCAGCGGGAGGCAGCATTCTGCTCATTAGTTGGACGCAAAAAGAGGAGCAGTTCAATTAGCACTTGTAATGAGGGCGAGCAGAGCTCCGGGGCACCGTACCGGCCTGCCCGCTCGACTGCCTAGGCCCACCGCAGCGCACGCGGCGATCGTTTTTCTTCCCCTGAGGAGCCAAGTGGCAGGCGCACGGGAGAGCCCTGAATTGTAATGCTGGCTTTGAGCACAAATTAAGGGGTTAATGAACTGCTCGCGTTCGGTTTCAAACTTCTGGATTCATTGTTTGCGGCCTGCACGACCAAAACTCTGATGTTGAGGGAAGCTATGTAGCTGTTGTTTTTCCTGCCATCAAGAAAAAATCGTTTCGGGATACTATAATTTGAATGAATTACCCTTATTCTACGATTGTCTTTCCCTAAATAATCACGAAGGGACTCTTCTAAAATTCCCCGATGCACATTGGTCAATCAAATCGTGCAACTCAATTTTGCATCGAACTTTAGATCAGAGTTACTTCAGCGGTTTATTTTGTAGCCGATTCCTCGAACTGCGAAACAACCCTACAACTATACAATATCAAGTCTTCAATTAGTGCATTTATTTGTTCCTTTTTTTGACGGCTTGCTCTAAAAAATTGTTGACTTTCAAGGTGTTCATTGAGTTCTTCATGATGTAGATGTTCATTCAAAACCTTCATGACGTGAAGTGCCTGCACGGCACAGCCCCGGCATTGCTAGTGCTGTACAGACACGCTTCTCATTTCTATAGCTTGCCACACCCAGATGGTTCTGAAATGGACCAAATTTCTTGAGTTAGAGTTGGCGTTTATCTTCGACCACTCTAATCACGTTGGAATGTATATTTGTATAAGGAGAGAGAAAGCGAACATGCCTGTATTAGTTTTAATGATAAAATGTGAATATTTCGTTGGAAGAAATGCGGGAATTCATCCACTTACTGACGGTATCGCCTGAATTTTTCCCAGCGCTGAATATAAATACCAGTATACTATCGTCAATAGCACGTGATGGAGCCCTGCTACGGTCCTTATATTACTGAATTGTGCGGTCCACAAATGCTAATGCTTTTGTGCGGCCGTAATTTCAGACCCGCTATTTCACGCGTGTGTTCACTGAAAATAAGCAACAAATGTACAGGAAGATCAATTTTCAGCCTAACCATCATGTGATGCCTTCGTCAAGGTTGCAGGCCTTCCACCGTTCAGGTCGCCCACATAGCGGCACAGAGCTGCTTAGCTTTCTAAACATCCATCGAAAACTTCTTGGACAAGTATTTTCCCCTGAGGTAAAGAGTTAACATTCCCAGAATAAATAACAACGGCTAAAATGAACAGAGACATGGAAATTTCAGATTAAACTCAAGCATTAACGTATAGATGCATCGCTAAGAGGAATCCTGTTATTGAACATCGACGAACGATCACTTTCTTCTTTTCTGATAACCTGTCGTCACTATGGTGTATTTCACTACTACGCCATGAACCGCATAAGCATGCATAAATTATGCATTCTCTGTATATACTTACGCCAAAGCCTGCCAGAATACTCGCAAAATATTGACGTTGAGATGAATTACCAGCCACCATAAATATTTCCCTATAAGTTGCACTGCAAAATTGACTCGGGCATTCGCAGATGTTCCTCCGACTTGCTGAAATTTGACTGACTTTTTGCTTACTATAACGCCTACAGCCTGATCCTTGAACGACAACCAATCTCGAGGCTGGGTGGCTTACGAAGTTTGCTGGTCAGGATTGGCTTTATTTCAAGTACGCGGATCTAAAATTGGCTTCGTCAGCGTACAAGACAAACCGATTGGACCGGAGCACTAGGCGAACTTTTGCTGATTTGCACAGCAGACACCGGCTTGGCTTTCAAATGTTCCTCTTCAAGATTTTGATTTCCCATGACTTCTGTTCAACCTGATGAGTGACCATAGTAATTCTGAGTACTAACACAGCCCTCAGAATGAGTTCAGCAAACTTGGATCATTTGAAGACGATGGTTGCTTATTCAAGCGGCATTCAACTGCGTGCATTTCGGCATTGAAATGCAAACTGACTCGCAAGCCGTAGCGTTCATGAGTCTCTTCTCTCAAGGGAAAAAATACACCCAAGATCTTGTCTTTCAAGTCGAGATTGCTTTCATGAACAAGACGAGGGAAAATTCTAGAATTCAGTTAAAAATTGAAGCCTCTCAGCCATCAAAGGGGACTTGGGCAAATTTTGCGAGCAATAAAAGAGATTGATATTCAGAGCCATCGCAGCTGAGTCCTCTATAGTAACCTTGTGAAACCTGCAACCAGAGTTCAGTGCAGAAACCATGCTCAGTAAGCTTTCATTTTGAATCCCGCCATATTATATTTAATTAGGCAAATATTTTCTTGATTTGACACATGTCTCACTCGGATCAGTCGGTCTAATACTTCAAATTCATTCTGGGTGAAAGGTGATAAAAGAAAACTTGCGACCTTATGTTCTTTTTTAAGAATGCCTAATAAAATTTGCTCGAATTTCAGCTTGCTAGTTTTACTGCACTTATTTACATTCTTAAATGCATCATTGAATAACATATTACAAAATACATTAAGAGTTTCTATACATTAGTAATATCTAAAGCATACAATGCCATAAATTTATTTGAAAATAACGAGCGACAATTTTAATTTGGAATGATTCCACGAGAAGCGCATTAGCAGAGAAGAATTTTTGTTCTCATGAAGACTTGGCGAGCAAAAGCGGAAATTGCCTCCTCATCGACCGGCTCGTACGAGAGCAAAGCTCGATGCCTCCACGAAGGATTATTTACCCTGGAGTGTCAAGGGGTAGCAAAGAGTAGATCTCTCCCTCATCAATGAAATGAGAGGCCACCGTAGCCTAGTGGTTAAGAGTACTTGCTCTTCGTGTGGAGAGTTCGAGAGTTCAAGACCCCTCAGTGCGAGCCCGGTGCTTCTTCGCTTGGGGAAAGGAAAAACTTTAAATCCCCATCCTACTCAGGTGCAAGAAATGGGAAACCGTCATTGAGTCCTTGTTTTCCTTCCGAGGCATTTCAAAAACTAATGTCGAAGGTAATGGACGTTGGCTCGAATAAAATGAAAAGTTCTTTAAACACAACCTTGGATGCAAACGAACTAGAAAGCCTTTTTTTTATACACAGCACTTCCAACACAATAAGTATTGTCTTATTTTGTGAACGCAACCAGGCGAAAAAATTACTCGTCAGGAAAGAACAGGCGTTTTGTGAGTTATATGACATTCAAACGGACCACAAAGATGGCCAACAATCGTGTGTTGCAAAAGATTTGACGGATGCCATAGAGGGCAATAAATGTGTGTTAAAAAGCGATCAAACAAATCACAAAAACAGCAACAACAAACGTGTTGCAATACGATCTAACGAATCAAAAAGACGGCTACAAACGAGTGTTGCAATACAATCTCACGGACCACAAAGAAGACAACCAACAAGTGTTGCAATACAATCTCACGGACCACGAAGGAGACAACCAAGAAGTATTGCAAGACGTTTCCTGCTCCCCAGTTTGACAAATCTGAGCAGCAACAGAACGTGGAATATTTGAGGGCGACGACCGCCGCATGACCCCGGGCAAGAAAATCGTTTCCGCCGCACAACTTTGAGTGAGGCGCTCAAAAAAGTTGTCCGGAGGGGCAGAATTTGGTGAACCACAAACTTAAAACAATGCTAAACTTTGCAAGAGCTCGAAGTGAAAAGATACGAGCCCCCTTGTAATGCCCAAACTGCGGAAGAATGGTCCAAGAATGTCGAGTATTATTTAAATGCATTGTTTCTGTATTCTTCGTCGCGTCGAGCGTCTGCTGCGAGGGGAAAATATTTCTCTGTTTACTACTACATTTTTCTAATACCAGAGAAAAATTTCCTTCGTATTAAAATAAAATAAAAACTGAAATCAAAATCAATGACTCAAATTGAGTCACTTTTGTTGAAATAGTACAGTGAAATTAAGGCATTGGTTTATGAGAGACCTTAAATAACCACAAGAGCAAATCACAAGAGTACTGAATTTTCTCACGTCTGTCAATGCAGGTTCATTTTAAAATAGCAAACTGTTAAAAATATTTATTTCTGATTTCAGATTGTGAAAATCGAGCTTTTTGTTTCTCGTCAAATTAACATGTTTGCATCGATGAAACCATCTACTCTTAAAAGTAATTTCTCTGGAAAACAATGCATTTTCTCATCAAATTAGCACGCTTGCATCGATGAAGCTATCTGCCCTTAAAGGTAATTTATCTGGAAAACAATGTATTTTCATTTGTGCATATAGATTAATAAAATTCATTAGAAAAACTACTCCTACTGATGACATTCTGCAGCCATGCCTCTAGCAATAAGTGGTTACATATCAATAATTCGTAATCTATTCTGGAATATTTTTCTGGAAGTCATCAGACAAGGAGGAAAATTCATTCAAGTTTCAGAAATAGTCCGACAATTTTTTACATACTCGCTAGCATAGCGTGGAAGACATGCTGTTGTATGAGGGTGTGCTGAAATAAGAACACGGTTAAAACAGAGCTGCCCCTTCACAAATGATTCTACGCTGCAATAAAATGACATCCTTCGTCGTTCGAAATGTCTTTCACGTGCGATAAAAGCAAAAACTTTACACTGCACTGAGTGGCGATTCCCCGCACAAACTCAATATCAAGATCAAACTACAAATTCAATTAGAGTTCTATTACTGAAATTAAAACCGAACTCAATTATAAATCCAATTACAAAAATAAAGAACGATTTCAAGTTTGAATTCAGGAACTGGGATTATATAATTGCTTTCGCCTAAATAGGGGATGAGAGAGTCGAAGCAATTTTTTCGAGGTATTCTCCAGAAACGTGATTTCATTTTTATTCAGTTGTCTCCTACAATTCAAAGAAGCTATCGAAAACTTACCATTTTTTCAGTGACATCTTCATCGTTACGAAATATTAGGTGTATTTTGTCTTCATGCTCTGCAATATTTTTTCAAACAGGAGGACTACGTAGTGGTTAATTTTTGTTGACAAAAAGATCAATGAAGACGAAGGAAATTTATGCGTTTGTAACATGCTACTGCTCATGATATATATCACCAAATTCATTTCAAATTGTAAAAACGATGTCTCGAAGGATTAAAATGCCAGCATTTTCCAACTTGATGTTCTTAACTAGTTTATGTGTTTGTCACACTAGGTCTGCTTCTGGTCTGACTCTGAACTTTTAAGGTCATAGTTATATTTATAATCTATGTGAATATACTCATCCGTGAATGGGAACCACAGGGATGCCGATTAATGCTCTGAAGATGGAAGATATAGTCTTTTGATACCATAGTTCTTCAGAAAATCTATGTGAAAATACACATTCATGAATGGGAACCACAGGGAAACCAACTTATGAATACTTCGATGATGGAAGATTTACAGACTTTTAACACTATAATTCAATTTTAAATCTATGTGAATATACTCTTCCGTGAATGGGACCGATTAATGCTTTTAATACCATAGTTCTACTTAAAATTTTTGTGAATATACTCATCTGTGAGAGGGAACCACAGGGAGACCGATTAATGCTTCGATGATGGAAGATTTTGCTGTCCATCCGCACGTTCGCTGGATGAACACCTCCAGCAGACCTTACAGGAAATTGGTTATCGACTTCTGTGTGAAAAATTGACGCCACTTGTGAGCGAGCTCACGACTTTCATCCCCTGTGCAAACCTCGTATTTTTATTTTCATTGAGAAATCATCGAGAGCGGCATTGGCATTTGTACGCTTGAGAACTAATTCCCGTGAAGTGGAATAATCTGATTGAATATTTTGCAGATTATGTTGCGGATGAAAAAATTCAATGTTATAAATATTGATCGTACCAAATTGTTCAGAAGAACAATTTTGCATCATTAAATGCGTTTTGTCGCTCGTTCGTTTGGCAATGTAAGCGCAGAATTTGTTCTACAATGATTTGCGGCTCTTAAAAGCAGTTCTTTGACTCGTTATAAAACTGGTTTGTGATCAATGCGAGCTTTCACGCGTAATCAATTTAAAATTTGTAATCAATCAGTTATCAGTTTTTTAATGAATTTAAAGAATATTACGCTTGAAAAATGGGCTCATGCCCATTAATTCTGTTTTTTCGAGGAACACCTACGTGAATATTAATGATATCTTGATATACCCAATTCCCAACACATTCTTATCATTTTTAATGCTACTGAAACATTTACCGACAGCATGATGGTTTTATCACTACTTAAAATGTAGCTGAAGTATACTAAAACGTAAACTGAACTACGACGGTGAATTTGAGCAAGAATTATTCTTAATGTATTTTAGGTGAACATTTGAGGCCTCACATTCGACTGTTTTTAAATTAACACGAGAACTAAATCACGTAGAACAGCAATCTTCCCAGATGTTCAAAAACGAACAAAGCGCTAGGTATTGAAATAGTATTTAAAAAATTTCACAAATTCTGAATTTAAAATAAATACTTAATATCAGTTACATAAAAAGTTTTGGAGACCAGCTCCATCTTCAGTTAACAGTCTGAAAGATTTAAATAAAATGAAAAAATCACTTATTTCATAAAATTCAATGACCCAGAAAAATCTATAAGTAAATTTGCTTAGGATCTGAACTATTGGCGTTATTGAGATCCAGCTTTTCTTCTGAGATATCAAGAGATTCTAAAATGCGGAAATTTAAAGCATTCGAGCCTTTGGCTAAAATAGAAAAATTGTATTCCGCTATATGGTCACAACACTGCTCTCTGTGAAGGCGGATGAATGAATATGGCGGTTGGGTCAGAGGTGTTCCGCTACGGTAGCTGACTCCACGGTGTTGGGCAATTTTAATGTAGAATGGCAAACTCGTCATGCCGACTGTCGTGTTGCAGGTAATTTGCTCCAACACGACGTGCTAGCAACTGATGCAACAAAGGTTCGTCTAAACTAAAAAAGTGAACACTTAATCCATAAGCCTGTAGGCGTAATCAATTCAAAACTACGAATGAAAACAAAAGAAAAGTGTGATCGCTTGTCAAAAAAGAATCGGCGTCTCACAATTCGAAATGTGTCGCCTTCAGCGTTCAAGATGGCGGCTGAAAACTCAATGGAGAGAAGAAAAGACGGTGGAAAAAATTGCCTGACTATATTTCATTCTCTGATATTAATGAACTCTTTACACTAAACAAGCAAGATTCATCTTTTCCATAGATCCCTTTAACAATGCTGCAAAATTATATCAACGCAAAATTGATAACCCTATTGGGCAAGTTGAAACACTATCTAAGTATAAAACGCTCCAAAAATATCAATCAACAGAAAACGGTCTACACCCTAGTCTTCTGTGTAGGCCTTCTTCAGATGAAAAAGAAGGCATAATCAAGCAAAAAATCAACACTGCCTGTCTCGGAGGAACCAGCGCATTCGTCTGGAAGTGGGAAAAAAATGACCATCGTTCAGAAGCTATTTGAAAAATCGAATAAACACCAATGTAAAGGCCTCTGGCTTCACCTGTGCACCCCGAAATGGAAGAAATAACGCTGCTAGAACAGCAGACAAAAGATGCATTGCTTTCGAACTAAAGCAGGGAGAAATAAAACATGAAATTATATTGCTGCATGTCTTGGAAGATGTCAGTCTTTTCATATTAACGAATTCCTTGTTTCCTCACGAGCAATCCTGAGGTATGTTTTGAGGAAAGCGAAAATATTTTACTTGGCAAAATCAACAACATTCACACTCTCGAAGAAAGAAAGAAAGAAAAAGAAAAACACTTTATTTACAAAAAGTTAAAACGTGAAATGTCTAACATTGGTTTTTAAAACATCTTAACATTAACATCTTAGTTGATAACTACACATCGGTATCGTAATACTCTCGTAAAATGTCGAAACAAAAAGTGATTGACAGAAGAGGAAAACATCAGGGAATTCTACACGGAGCTGCCTGAACAAATGGCTAGAATTTAAGCAATCAACACACAACTGGATTATAAAAATTTACATTTCTACTGCAACATGTAAGTATTGAAATGCGGACTATTAATTTGAACATGCCAAAAATAAATATTATCTCATTTTCTGCTCATTTTTGTTTTTGTGTAAATTCATACACCCTTGATATCGTAACAACCAAGTATCGTATTGTACCAGTATAGACTCCGACGCAGTTATTTCTCTTTTGGTAGTCCTTATGCCAAGCTGAAAAACCAACTTTTTATGTCAAGAAATTCCTCATCTNCCTTTCGTGCAAGCGTGATGCATGTTTCAAGAGAAGCGAAAAGAATCTTTCACTAGCATGATTGAATACATTCACAGTCTCGATAGAGACATCAGCGTTTTTTGTGCAGAACAACATAAATAAAAAATCATTTACACTTGAACATTGAAATTTCAAATGTCATCTCTCATGGAACATTCCCGTACGAGTTCCTGTTCTAATAATTTGATTTAAGCTCGCGTTCTATCCAAGTGTGATTTGTTCTACCTTTTCCGGCCTAAAATTCATTTTCAACAAATGCTATTAAGTATTTTTTCCATTTTATATTCCCGAGGTCATTTGAAATTGTGTACTTTTTCTTACAAGAATCTTACAATCTGGTTTAATAAATAATCAGGATGGCAATATTTACTGATATCGGCCCAAATTTCAATAATTTAATACTTTTCTCTTCGAATCTAAATGATTCTGAAATAGTTCTAGAATATGTGAGTTTGTCAATATTTAAAGATTTAATAAAATATATCGACAAACCGCAAAGATTTTTTTACGTAATGCTGAAATTTTAGTTAAATTTTTCCCAAGTAGATTAAATCAATTTCACCATAGCTGAATTGAACTGCGGCTTCATCGTTCTTAGTTTCACGGAAAGATGGCTAAAACAACACTAAAAATACGAACCAAATGGAAACCTGTACTTGTTTTCATCCATTGTAAGAAATAAACGTGGCACGTATACGTCTAAACATATAAATTCAAGACGTATTGCAAATGCTACTGCAAATCGTAGTTATATAAAAATTCCCATCAATAAATTAGAAAAAAGCGATAAACACATTTTTTTAGGAACGGTTTACATGCCTACAGCTCAACTGCCTTCCTTGAATGAGTTCAATAATATTATAGACCTGTACATAAGACTCATCAGTACGTAGTAATATGTGGCGCTTTCAATTATGATCTTCACAAACATGGAGACTGGAAGTTAACATGTAATTTTTTTGAGGCAACGCACTCTACATCCTGCTTCCTATTATCACTATGCCCACACGTCTCTCCTCAGGCTCTGACGCACTTCTTGATATATTTTATATATATATTGAAATATATTCTTAAAAGACCCAACTAACTTTCTTTCAGAAGCACTAACTTCAGATTTATGTGACCATATTCCGGTATTTCATGATAAGCAGAATATCTTTAATCCATGTCTACTCAGCACTTTGAAACTGACCATCTCGATGTGCGAATAAAATTAGGTTGTATACTTGTGAATATGGACGATACCTTTTATAATAACGAACATGTACGACATATTTACATGCTAGCGAACATGCGCCACCATTTTTGTGTTGGCAGATATTCATGATATTTTTTATACACAAGCGAATACGCGCAATTATTCGCAGTCATGGAACTGACATGATACGCAAGTAAATACTACAATTCTCAGATCAAAGGCATCAATAGCCTTAAGTGTGGCCAATTAAAATCATTAGCCTTCCTTTTTCAAAACTAAATAAATAAAATACTTTTCGGTGGAGTAAAATTATTTTTTATCTATGGTGTTTTAGAAAAATCTATAAATGAATAGCGCTGAATAATTAAACTTTGAATAACTAAACTCAATTTTATAATAAATAAAATCGTGAAAAAAATTTGATTTAAATAAGATCTTAATCGAAGAAATATTCGAAAACTGACGTTCCGTGAAAATTGGTCCCTGCCGAGAAAACTTGCATTTCCGAAATGAAGAACAAATTAACTTATTTTTCTGCCTGGGTTGGGTCGATTTTCAGTATTTGAAGGAATTTTAGTCCCGGTATCGTGTTTGTCGCCGAGGAAATCGAATGAATTTTTGATCCAAGCTGACAGACGTCGGACGCGTCCCGGGAGAAATATCTGCAACACAAGAAACGAGAAAGTTTACTTCACTGATGCAAAACTTCCCGGCCGACTTTCTAGGCTCACTTGCGTTCATTATTATTGTGACAGGTGAACCAAAAAAATGGCTTATATTTTAGTGTTCAGGCTTACTTGCGTTCATTATTATTGTGACAGGTGAACCAAAAAAATGGCTTATATTTTAGTGTTCAGGCTTACTTGCGTTCATTATTATTGTGACAGGTGAACAAAA
>JACJUY010005509.1:0-59365 GCA_014220935.1 Platorchestia sp. MABIK | reverse complement strand
AAATATATTGCCTAGCGAAACGAAATAAAATTATATTACCTAGCAAGATGAGATTAATGTTTCGCTACAATGCCAAATGAGCATAGCTTTTCAAATCTTCGACAGGCAGAGGCTCCACGAATCGAATTCGGAATATTATCTAGCGGTTTAAAATTATTGACTGTTTTCAACTTCAAAACTATGCGAGGACGGTGTTAGTAATGTGCTTATAGTTAAAACCTGACCTGAAAAACAAAATTGTCTAGGGAAGAAAGCAAAACAGAAAACTAGGCAGACAGCAATAGGAACGTCTAATCGGAAAAAAATGCAATGAAACAAAATGAGTTCATCATCGAAACTGGTAAATGGAGGGCAGACGTAAACTTACAAAAAACAGCAACTGTACAAGATGAAACTGAAGCGTGAAAATGTGTGCAAGGAACCAATGTGGAAAACCGAATGCCACAAGCTGGGCAAAACAAAGTGGATGAAGAAGCTGAGGCAAAGAGAGCCGAAATAAGAGATCAGACTACATCCCAATTCTGCCGTCGTATCTCACTCTATGAGTAGGCTAGACATGGAATAAAATAGGGTTCTTGTGTGCGTAAGATCAAACCAAATCAATTCTGGGTACAATATGTCCAGTATTTTTTTCAATCCATTATTGCTTCTGAGAGGTTGTTAGTTCCTGCATAATTTTAACTATGAATTGAAACTTCATAGCAAACAAAAATTCTAAAGTCTCCCTTGTAATCAGATGCCCTGTAAGTACAGAAACGCCCTCAAGACCACAATTCTCAAAACATCAGTTGAAAAGCCTTATTATCCTATTTCGTGTTCACACACCCCATGCCTGTAAACTTTCTGCAATGGTTTCAGTAATAGTCAATTATCTTCGTTGCTTGTTCTACTTAAGATTGAAAATATCACTTTATAACCCCAGTTGTTTCAGTGTTTGGTCAATTCTAAGATTAAAACAACAGTGTTTACAGCGTAGAACGTATGAGAACATACTGCTGTTTTTCTAGAGTAATTAATTCTTCTAAGAACATGGCTGCCTAAACTTTCAGAAGCGAAAAGCTCATGTCTCCCTCCATGAAACATATCGAATGCGGCTGCCGCCCAACTCAAAGCCGATGTTACTATCTGTGCGATCAGCAGCGTCTTTTCTGACGAGAACAATACTCGTGGAACTATTTAGTGTGTCTCCTGCAGTTATGTTAACCATACTCACAAAATGCTCACATCTTTACACCACTTCATCTCAGGGCTTCGGTTTCTTTCTTTGATGTTTGCTGCAATTAGTGTTGCATCACAGAGTGTAAAGTTGCTTATACACCGTCTCTTGTAGTGCTTAGTGCCCTGTACAACGCATTTTACATCGCTTGACGCAGTGCTTTGAAGAATGTGCAGCTATACTTCGCACAGTGTGAGTTCTGCACCATGCACAGTGAGCACTACAGTGTCTTGTACAATACACAGTGCAGTGCCTGACAAGCTTCCCAGCGCAGTCCCCTGCCGTTATACAACGCAGTGTAGGGCACACTGCACAAGTCCGTCCGATCCTTTAGAGATGGCGACCTAAAAAAAGCGCCTGTAACGGAGACGAAGAGCCCACAGAAGCAACGTGGGAACCACGGACCGTTGTTTCAAACGCCAACAAAAAAGAGTGATTTCTCGTCTCTTCACTCGCAGCTGCATTTGAACTCATTGTACAGGTGCCTCTTGGTCTGAATTCTTGGTTGTGAACGAATTTTCCGAAAAACTTGAGCTGAAAAGTAAAGTTTTTCTCCCAAAAATTCTGGGTTAAGCAGAGAAGCTACAAAAATTGGTCGAAGGCTTATTTCAACATAATAATAATAATATTCTTTCTCTGATTGAATGAGGTCTATGTTATTCATACGACATTTAATTATACACTCTGGATCAAGTGCCATGATCCTATTTCACAGCCATTTTTGCGTTTTAATGTTGCCACTAATGCGATTAATGCGTTAAATTCGTTGCGTAAGATGCAGATAATGAAAAAGCACTCAATAAAATTCTCGCCCTTCAAATATTTTGCAAACAATAAACAAGTGTATTTTAAGGGCATAACATTGAAATTACTTCTGCACAGGATTATTTTCATTTATGAATGTCAATGATAGAGTTTTCTTTGTTATAACCCTAGAAAACTCAAAATTCATTTGTGAATTGGCCGTAGCAGAGAATTTGGCCATGAAATATAACTAGCTCGGTCGTAGCCTAACTTTTTCCAAATCAGTTTTGACCATGAAGCAGTGAAGAAATTACGTGTCATTCACACTTGTCAAAAGTCAGAGAACTTGACATGATCAAAACCAATGTCCACGATCATCCGCATGGCTCACAAAAAGATGACCACTGTTGCATATTGGACTCTAAATTTCTTCGATTAGAAATGATGTCAGAGCGGATTGCAAATCTGAAGATGAAAGAAACCAGTGTACGTGGTCCATGGCGTAACAAAATTGAACAGCGACTGCACACAATAATCAAATGATTCCACAATCATGGATTAAGAACTTGATGAGATAAATTAGATTATTGTGTTTCACCGTAGATAAAAATTCTATCAATTAAGTAATGACTGTTCCATTGATCTTTATCTACCGAAAAAAACAAACTTATTCATTTCTACAGTGCTTAATTCAAGACTTACGGATCAATATGCGAACTTTAGTCCGTTGACAAACATTGTTTATATAAATAGTGTAGGAAATCGTTTCAATCTACGAGGTCGGCACTACTTTTTGAAATATTTTTGACATCAAATTTTTCATCATTCACAACTGGCAATGAGTTTGTAACTTCATGGTGACAACTTTCAACGGGTATCATTTGCTGAATGACGACATAACAGCAAACTTCATTTTCATCATCCTACGGAAGAACATTACCTTTTGATGAAAAAGTTGCTGAGAAACTCATAGAGATAACGATAGTTCTTTTTTCCTATCATTCTCCGAGCAGTTTTCACGCTCTCATCGAACAGTCTGCGTTTCACAAAGAAATTACAGATTCAGTTTGCGTCACAAATACCCTTGTATAAATTAACTATTTTAGCTAGTAAACAACACAGCGTTCATTCCTAATGTGCGTATATTAACAGTCGCTGGTCTTCATTCTATGAATTTAAGAACGTTCTTATATTTTGATCAAGTTTGTTAACGAATCGATCGTCACCGCTTTGAGTCGCTCTTATCATTAACAATAATTTTTATTTTACTAGAATCTCCATGATCGTCTATAAACATTTCCTCCTACGTTTGAAAGGAATTCTTTAATCAATTTATTTAGGAAGATGAGCCTCAGAGCGCTTCACCGAAAGTCAAAGGCTCTCGAGTTACTCGAGAGCTAAAACTTAGAAGACGAGAGAGCGAAGCTCAAACCGGCTCGCACGGATCGCTCCCGAGGACCTTGCCCTGAAAAAGAGACGCTAGCTTTTCACCTTTGAGATGGATTTCCTTTAGCCAATTGATTTTCAATACCTAGAAGCAAATTTACGAAGCACACAAATCAGTTGCATACATTTGACTCCAGTGCCGAACTCCAAAAAGCAGATGAGACTTTCCTCGGAAAATTCAAATCTTTAATTAAAAGCCTTCTGAGGAAATCAAAGTTAATTTGTAAACGGTCACGTAAAATATTACTTGCTTACTGGTGTCGATTTTTTTTTAATTTCTCAAGCTGGAGGCTGGGCAGAACGCGCGTAGAGGCGTTGAGTTATACCTCAAATAACCTCACAATTCACGCCTGATATACTTGCATATAAGAGGTAATAAAAACATTTTGCGCACAAGTGAGAGCTATATTCTCAATGATTTTAAAAATTTTTGTGTCCTCAGAAACTTTCAACATCACCTATGGTGATTTTAAATGGCAAAACAAAACTCCCATGCTTAAAATAACGGAGTAGTGTGATCACTTTGAGGTTTCCAATAGCATTGAGTAAATTTATCATGAAACAGTATATAACTTTTAAGTATCTTTGGAACCAGTGATAATTATAAACATGCAGTAAAAACTTTCGGATATTCTGCAAGATATTGACTGCCTCGGAATCTTGAATTCCACTAAGCAAACCAGTATATGAGTGAGTCATGAAATGAACTGAGTGTAAGTGTAATGATCAGTCGTGTAAAGTATGAAGTTTCTGTATGGTAACTACCTGCTCAGGTAACGAAAAGCTCATTTTCCTCTATTTTACCCACGCCAGTGTCGAAAAGTGAATAATACCCAATGAACTATAACACTTTTTGTATAAAGGATAAAATTTAAACTTGTTATGAAAGCTAAAAGTCATTAGATAGATAAGTACACATTTCAAAATATATATTCTGCTATTTAAACAATCTTTTAAATTATTTCACTATTGAATAACAGTGCTGACTTGAATAAATAATACGCAAGAGATGGCTCACGTCAGCTACATCTGAGGCTCCTTCATGGCTTGTGTACTTATTTCTCGCCCCATGAGCTGCTGCAGTGTGTGTGATGTGGCTGTGGTGGGTGGACGAGAGGAGGTAGTGGTGCTGGTACCCTCATGCCGTTGTGGTGTAGCCGCGCTGGTGGTACCGAACAACCATCCACCATATAATAAAACACAGTTGTTGCTCAGTTGGTTGGTCCGTCTGCATGTCACGCTCCTAAGGATACTTTATGAGAGTATCTGTGATACGAGTTTCGCCAGTGTACAAGTACAAGAATATTTTAATCGCGGGTACTATGAGGATGGATGTATGTGTTTGTCATAAACATCTGGAAGATTATTACAAGAAAAGTATCGAATCCCGTCATTTTCGAAGGGTCGTGTACACTGGTGCATAATAAAACGTAGTTTGTTGGTTGCTCGGTTGTTTTTTTATCTTCTAGCGATGTGTGTCCTGCATTCCTGAAGGTTACATAATGAGTGCAACTGTCTGTTGATTTTTTAATTGCCATTTACTGGCATTGATGAAAATTTAATCCGAGGTTATCCTAACAAATCACAAAAATAGAGAAGCCAAAAGAAGAAAGGAACCTCATTTAATTGTTAATTTTAAAATAGTGGTCACGAATGACTCATAAACACAAGTTTATTAAATGCCAGTTTTTTTCATCGTTGCCACACCAGTATTCAATTAGACACATTTGGTCGGAATCTTGGTTAGTTCTTTCGCCTTTTGAACATTACGTAGTGAATGGAAGTTTCTGCTTTCGAAGTACAAGTTTAAATAGCTAGATTTTCTTTTCAAGAGTATCCCGAAACAAAACGGAGGAATCGAAAGTAGAATGGTCATGGATTTAATTAGTTATTTTTAAACAACTTTCGCTTTGGAATTATGGCTCGAACCTAAAAATAAAGCTGTAATGCTAAAAATAAAGCTGTAAAGCTGTAAATTATCTTCCAATCATCTTCCGGCGGCTTTCCTAAATAACATCGTATGAGAAACAAACATTAAGATTTAAAAGCTACGCATCTCTCAAACTTTGGTCCGTGCTAGGAACAAAAACCCAGTATTTTCACAGCGTCTCATGTCGCTCATTAGCAGTAATAGCAATGACGGAAAACGAGCAGACTTCACCGTAACTAAATCTGTAATTTTCTTTCTCCATTTCACATACGTGAAGTATTCTACCAAATATCTTTATTAACCATTAACCGAACTTGCAACTATCCGCACACTGAAGTCGTCTGACATGTGGAGGAGTTGCAGAAGTTGGGGAAAATATTGTGGAGCTCGAGTGCAACAACATCAAAACACCTCTTCCAATGCTGGGCTTTGCTTAGCCTCTAGAGCATCTTGAGTGCGAGGAACATCTGTTTTCAAGCCTGCAAACAGTACATATTCAAAAGACAAGCATTTCAGTTGGAATTCAGGTACAAATACAGAGTTTTTGCGCAGAGTTGTTGATGCCGTGTTTCATTTAGGGAAAACATGGTGAGTATTTTACATTCAACTTTTGAACAGTATATGCGTGTTGTTGATCTCGTGCAGTTGTGATGGGGTGTTTTCAACCTAAGAAACTGTGCTGTCGTTACTGTGGGAAGAAATATTGTTTGTTCACTGAAGTTGTAGTTTACAGGCAAGAAACCTGAAAAAAGAGGACGGCACACCAAAACATTGCTAACCACCGTTATCACCAGATGGGCTCCATTTATCTTACTACGTATAAAAGAATAAGGTTTGTATTTTCATTACACACAACTTGATAGGATTTGTGTTATCATTACAGATAACAGCATAGGAATTGTGTTTTTACTACATTAACAGAATGGGATTTGTGTTATCATTACATATAACAAAACAGGATTTGTGTTTTCGTTACAGATAACAGCATAGGAATTGTGTTTTTACTACATTAACAGAATGGGATTTGTGTTATCATTACATATAACAAAACAGGATTTGTGTTTTCCATGGAAAATTTTCACAACGCTTTCAATCAAATAACTGTTATGATAAATATACAAATTACTCCACACCTGGAGTAAGATCATGTTAAGGAATTTCGACTTTCTTGTTTAATCATCCTTAATTTTATATTTTGCAAGAAACCCACAAAAGATAACGATAACCGGAATCACTTGTACGGATATCGTAAGCCTCTTAAGGGTAGATAAAAATCCTTTGATGTCTGCAGACAATTCATTTTACAAAATGTCTTTCACTTTTCAACCTGAGTCCTGAAACTCGTAAAGCCAAAACTCGAGCCAAGAAGCCACACTAACGCTGTAGTAAACAGTTTGCGTCTCAAAAGACAATGTTGGTTGGCGCGTTGTAGCATGCAGAGTCTGCTGCGTGTAGGAGTTTAATGCTCAGCATCAATTATTTTATGAGTTGGAGTTCAATGCTCAGCATCAATTATTTTATGAGTTGGAGTTCAATGCACAGTATCAATTATTTTATGAGTTGGAGTTCAATGCTCAGCATCAATTATTTTATGAGTTGGAGTTCAATGCTCAGCATCAATTATTTTATGAGTTGGAGTTCAATGCACAACATCAATTATTTTAGAGGAGTTCAATGTACAGCATTAATTATAGAGGAGTTCAATACCCAGAATCGATTATTTTACAGAAGATCAATGCACAGCATCAATTACTTTAGAGGAGTTCAACGCACAACATCAATTCTTCGCGCCACCTTTTGAGGAAATATATCTACTGATAAGAGACATTTCATTTCTTCGCGGTGCTGGTGTAACTCAACCTTTGAAAGCGCGAGCGTTACTTGATAACCTCTCTCCCAAAGACTTTAATTTCTGTGTAAATTTTAGTGTTCCGTGGTGCATATTTGTCCTTGACCTACTTGGGAATGAAATCTAACGGTTCGACAATGAGTTGTATCGAAGCCTACTTTTACCTTGATGTACCAGCTCATTGTGTATCTCACACGGAAAGAACAGCAGACGTAGACTCAAACGAAAAACTTCAACTCTCAACTGATTTTATGAGGAAAATCAACCAAGAACTCAACTTCCAGCATCCCAGAAACTCGAAAAAGAGCGTTCTAATACAATGATAAAGTGATAAAATAAACATTATTTTAACATCACGTTTTCACCACCTGTTGAAAATAACTTTCTTTGGTAGAACTGTGTTTTAAATTAATATTTCTTTAAACAAATCAAGCTTAAACTGTCCGTTATATATCTGATGAATGTTAGTGCGTTATAAAGGTACATTTAGTGAATAATCACGTACAAATTTTACCCCATCACTCAAAGCCGCACATGGGCTTTCATATTAATTAAGGCATCGAAAGTGACGTATTTCCTGGCATTTTTATTTTTATTTCGAGATCGAATTCTACGTGAGAGGAGTGTGTAATACAGGAGTGTTTCCTTGGTTTTTGCTCCACCGAGTTTAGACCATGAATTACGTACGAACGCTAGCCTTAAAAGTCGACAGGTACATTCATGCTTGTGAGAAACATGCTTTTGTGAGTAACATGTTTATGTTTGTTCACAGTTTTGAACTTCTACATAAGTTAAATCTTTTTTCAAAAGCGAAAAATGTTTCTTCTGAAAAGAAGCTATCATGTGTGAGAGTCTTGCATGCAACTCTCAGCACAAAAGCGTCATTACTTGACTATCAATAGAAAATTAACGAATAAAAATAAATGATTTTCCAATTAAATCAAGTAAAAACATATTTAAATGCTGTAGATATTAAAGAACTGAAGAAAGATGGGATGGAAACCTTTTAACCAGAGTTTATGTTCTCATAAACACGATGTGACGGCACGGCGGTGCGGCAGACATCAAAGAGTGAAGAGCAGGGGCCATAATCTGCCCCGATATTCTGAAGCATGTTCAACCTCACACAAGTGCTAGTGTCAATAAAATAAATTGTCCTACTGGGATTCAATAAATGGGGTTAATACTATTATTTTCGAATGAAAATGCGCCGAGAACTCACTTCTGTGTTCAGTGCTGAAAGTGGGTTAAGTTTTTTATACAAATATGTAGTTGTAATTTTGGAAGGAGAAAAATAAAAGCCAGTAGTGAATTATTTTGATGCATTGAGCACAAACAGTTTCACGGAAAATGTTAAAATTCTTAGACAGTTTCACGGAAAATGTTACTTGAAATGTTAGTTTCCAGATGTTACATTTTCATTTTATGAAACATGAAAGTATCATTTTCAAATGAGGTATCTTATGCATGATACATGTTGCTTGCAGACTTTCATACGAGGGGCCGCTTGATATCCGAAAGAATTTACTCATATTCTGTGCATTTATTTACAGAAAATTACTCAAAGAACACACATAAATAAAAGGAGTGCTAAAGAGAGCAGTGATTAAATGCGTTCCATTAAATCTAATTTTGTGTGTCCCTATGTTATCCACGAAACAAGAAGCAGAAGAAACGTATGAAGATATGACGATCTACCAAGCTCTGTTCGGAGAAGTGAAACCAAACGATGACAGGAAAATTTCGAGGGAATTTGTCAGGGAAGATCATCGACGTTCACGCAGCAGCAACGTGAAGAGGAAAAACAGAGACGAAAGAACAAGCAGTGACTTATCTTTCAATTTTTACGGGCAGCACAATGGGGAAGCCCCACTCAGTAATTCGGGCTCAACAGGATTTGCTGCCAGAAAACACAAATCAGGCAAAGGAAGAAGAATTTCACGGTCGCCGGGCCGGCCAATTCCTCCGGCTCGCCACAGCGGCTTTTGCTGCCTTTTTGGTCCCTACGTCGCCGTTCTGATTCTTTTAATCTTGGCGCAAGCTGCATCGTTTCTTTTCCTCCACCACCAGGTGGACGTCATGCGTCATAACTATTACGAGCAATACAAAGTCATTCACCAGCATATGGCTAGTCTTATGTCTGAGTTTAGGCACCTGAAAACGAACATGGAATATACCAAATCCATTGAAACGCTCAACAATATGTTTAACCGGGATGAACAAGACGTTATTAATGATGATGAAGAATACGATCCTCAATTTTCAGGATACAGCCGTTATCCCTCAGAAATTTTCTCACAAGAAAATGCCAAGCCTGATCATATTCTTAAAAAAATTGACCTGCGTAAATATGAAAGTTTCGATTATTATTTTGACAACGATGAGTTTAGTGGCGATAACGAAATATTTGGCGACCTTGCTGAAACGTCCAAATCTTTTCAAGCATCAAATGAAAATGTCAATGAAACATTCAAAGAAAGTGCTTTGCCCTCACTCCAAGAATCGCCAGTTATGAATGTGACCACAGATTCAAATACCTCTTTTCCCAAAGATGGCGGTACGCTGGAGTTATCACGCCGGCCTCGCTCAGCGCGTAACAAGCCTCAAGTACGTCGTCGCAGGTTCAGGTCTCTCCGTAGACGTAATCCAAATGATGCGCCGTATTTTCTGCCCCGCGTAGGCTTATCCCCAGACCTCCACAGTTTGGTGAACGATGACAGGAACACAATCAGGAAGAGTAGGCGACGGCGAGGACGAGGGGCATCGAAAAAAGAGAGTGCTGTTTACCCAGCTGTTGAAGTATCTTACGGTGCCTCATTAAGCAGAGCGGATACAAGCGCTTCTCACAGAGGAGCTCGGTTCAACAGGCTGTCGAGTGCTCGAGGCAGGAAGACAAGCTACAACAGTCCTGTCATTGATGCCCCGCGTGCCCCGGCCCATAACAGGGGATATGGAGAAGCCTTTGGCTACAGGAGTTATGACTCGGTCGCAGATAACAGCTATAGGAGCGGGCTGCAGCCTGGCAGTTACCAGACAAGCACTCATAAAAGGGACCATGAAAGTGCTTCACGAGTTCTGGCGAACGACAGAAATAAGAGGTTACAAAATGACCATGACCGGAATCTGCTGCTGCAGACGACTAGGCCCGGCGCCAATGATAGACCGAACAATTTCATACGGTCTCTTGATGCACCGCAAATGGCCGAATATTCTCGTTCACTAAACGCTGACACGCGCTTTGGCCTTCAAAATGACCAGGCCGATTCAAATTCAGCCCGCCAAATCAGCCTTCTAACTGCTCCTGGTATTCGGGATACGCGCCACAGTTTTGTCAGGTCTCATAATCCTCGAATGCCAGAGTCGCATCGAATACGAGCTCCGTCGTTCCCAATTGCTGGGATCCAGAACGACCAAGCAACGCATGACGAAGTCGCTCCTGGGGACCAAAGTGATGCAACTCCAGACGAAGAGCAGGAGGATGATGTGGACAGCTCTTGGCTCCAATTAACATCGTACTCTAAAATTCCGGTGAGTTGTACGATGTTCGTTTAGTAACACATCTTCTTTCTATTGAAAAAGTTCAAACGTTTTGGGTCATCTTCATTTGTGATGGAGTAACGATGATATTACAAGCGCGTTTTATTTAACATACAGCGTCTTTATGTGTCATTTTAAAAGGCGTTTGCTGGTACAAATTACCAGATTCGCTAACTTTCAATGAAGCACGTAAATAATTTGATAAGCTTCTTAGTAATGTTAATCAGTGATGAGAACATCAATGATACAGGTATCCTAACCTCTTTTTTTCATATTAATCTCTCACGTAAGAATACCAGACAAATTTGTCTGCATTAATTATAGTCTAGATTTAAATACAATACTTAAGCAGAGACATAATAAAAGCCTGCATCAAAAATACATCAAGTACGGTCAGCTATACCTGCCAGAAGCTACGAGTGTCAAACACCAAACACATACATGCGAGCAAGTATTTACAGGACCACCTGCGACCAGCTGGGTCAAGTTGTTTCGTGAGTAATTTTTGGCCTCAAAATAGTCTGATGATAACACTTTTCACAAAGGAAAACGATTGGGTAGCGAGGAAAATTATTTCTTTGAAAAATTCGCTGTAAAAGACAGTTGGAAATACCTTCCGTAAAAAATTACATTCGTGGCACACCGTATCCACAATACCGCGTGATAGATTATTGCGATAATCCATGGAGCAAGATGCACGTGAATGTCACCCTGTTTAAGCAAAACCTTGAATTATCTGTTATGGAAACGAAATTGAATTTTCCCTGTAATATTACTGAAAGTAGGCTTGTCGAATTTTGCATTGCGTTATTTCTGAAAGCAGCGTGTTGACGATGACTACCAAGCATACAATCATACAATCAAAAAATATCAATGGAGTCTTCTACATTCTCAAAATTACATGTGTTTAAAATTCCAAATATTTTATGGTTGTCCAAATGTCATAGAATGAAAAGAAGAGCAAGAAAAAAGAATGGGAGAAAGATAAAAGAAATGTGAAAGGAGTAAGCATGAGGTCGATTGAATACATCTCGTTACTGAGTGGTCTATTCTGTTTTATCATTTTCGTTCCTTTCCTCTATAGAGAAAAAAAACTTCACTCCAACATTGTTGGATGTTAAAATTATTCAAACTGACACATCAGCAATAAATGAAAACAAGAATGTCCGAAAACTTTTGGGTATAAGATTTACAAAAAGAAATTTCTCGTAAAATTGCGTCATGGACTATCCACCCGAAGTTGGTCCTCTATTACTCCGACAAATGCACTGCGGCTAGAAAATTAAGCCAGTTTCTTAAAACCATCTGTGCGCTACCAGCGAGAAGACAGGAATGTAAACCACACTTGCTCACGCTCGTTTTTAAGTTATTTTAGCCTCAGTTTTTGGACACCTCGGCTCATTTTCCAGCGGCTTCCTTTCTTTGCTCTCGTGCAAATTTTTGGGCAGAATATAGAGGCTTTCTGACGGGATAAAAATGTCCTAACCTTCCGGTAGCAGCGCGGGAAGTTATTCCAAGGACGCGGGGGCTAAAAGAGGCCGCTAATGGCCGGCCTGAACTGCCGGCAGCGTCGACTTGCTGGAGTGGCAGACAAGCGAGTTGCCTCAGTGGTATGACTCAAGATTTGAAAGAGTTCGTAGCCACAAGCGTGTGTATTATTACTAATGAGACACAAAAACAATTAAACATCCTACAGTCAACAATGTCAATTGTGCGAGCTAAATAAGCTGGAAATTTTGAAAATAACTTAAATTGTTTAGCGTATTTTTGTCTCTTATTCAAAATTAGTAACTCACTTGACAAATACGCCAATATTAAATTGAGAGCATTAGTAGGAAAAAAATGTGTAAAAATCTGCACTATCACTGACAAAGAGAGAAAACTGTCATATCATGGAACTGAAAACATGTGAGACGGCAGCGTTCTCATGTTGGTAAAATGTACTGGTGTTTGTGCATGAATGTCAGTGACATTGAACGGAATTGTTATATCTCTCCTAGTTCTACTCAGGTGTCTGTCTGTGTGGGATTAATGTTTACCGTGGGACTAATGGAGAAACCCAATATGTCACCTTCCGTGTCGCCGCTATTTGCTTCTGTTCTTTTGTTCTTCTTATTCTATTCTTCTGTCTTCTTCTCTTTTGTTCTTTTGTTCTTTTGCTTTTATGTTCTTTTGTTCTTCTGTCCTTATGTCCTTTTGTTTTTTTTTGTTTTTCTGTTGTTCTGTTCTTTTTTCGCTATTCTTTTGTTCTTCTGTTCATCTGGCCCTCTGTTCTTCTGTTCTGTTCCGTTGTGTTCCTTTCCTTTCCGTCCCGTTCCATCCCGTTCCGCCCTGTTCCGTTCCGGCTCGTTCCTTCCTGTTCTGTCCCATTCCTTCCCATTCTATCCCGTTCCGTTCTGTACCGTTTTGTTTCGTCTCTTCCCGTCTCGTCCCGTCCTGCTCTGTTCCGTTCGGTCTCGTTCTGTCCCGTCTCATCCCGTTCTGTTTCGTCATGACCCGTTCTGTCCCTTCCCGTCCCGTCCTGTCCTGTTTCATCCCGTTCTGTCCCGTCTCGTCCCATCTTGTTTCATCCCGTTCTGTCCTATTCCATCCCATTTCGTCCCGTTCCTTCCCGTTCCGTCTATTTTTGTTCTTTTCTTTTCTATTTCCTCCCATTCTACTCTACCCTATCCTGTCCTATTTCACTAGCATGTGAAGGATGTTGGTTGGTCAAACATTGGTCCAATGTTGGTCAAACATTGGTGGAGTTTATAGCGAAGTGGCAGTGCAAAAGACCTGCCAAGAGCTCGAGTAAGGAGGGCTTTGCCGTAACGAGATCATTAAAGAAGGATTTCCACCGGTGCTTGCCGTTACGCGGGTATAAACAGGCCAATAATTGCCCCTTGAACTACAAGTAAGTGGACTTGCAGTGAGAACTTTTGTGTGGGGTTTGGCCGCCTCTTTTAATAGCATCAAAACTATGATGCGAGTTTGCTTCACCCTTGGAAGAGAAATAAGGAAACTGATATTGAGTCATGATGAAACAGACAAAAGGAAAAATTTACTGGACAGATGTAAGAGTTTACCCTTTGATGCATAGTTGAACACTGCTCAAAAACAGCTTTGAAGTTGATCTACCATGTTAAATTCCAATCAAACATCCAAAACCTTTTATTTCTTCGTGCTTTACTTTCCTTTGACAGTGCCTGTCTAATTTATGCGAGGTTGAATTGCAAGAATAAATCATTGGTGGTTTTAAAGATTTTTATGCAGATTTGAATGACATCGGCAAGCCCTTCTAATTTCTGTGCTGTTGAATGAGAGCTCATTAATGACAGAAAAAACTGCCCTCACCTCGTCTTATTGTACACTAATGAAGATAGTATTTTACGTGAGCTAAATCAGAGTTCATGAAACAGGCACAATAATTGAGGGAAAACATAAGATGCTCATAGTGTTATGATATAGTGTAATTTGAGAAGCTAAACTCGGTTAAAATCCGAATTGACTGGTTTCTAAGATAAATGCCAAGAAAAGTGTTATCTTCCATAACCCTTCGTAATTTACTATCGTTTACAATTTTTAGGAAAGTAAATCATGAATGTTCAGCTGTTAATGAGCAGCTGGACGTACAGCATATGGATAGGACACAATAAATAACATAGTAACTGAAGATGAGAAAATCAACGGATTAACCCTTTCTGCACCACATCCCTGAACTTGGAACTATCAGGAATCATTTCTGAAGTAACCGTCCTCGAACTTCTCGCCCCCCCAATATCATTGAAGTGAAACGAAACACAAAGAGGTTAAGTTGGATGTTAGACAAAGAAATTAATGTGATCGTAGGAAATTAGAGAAACAATATCAAATAGATTTTAACCTGTAATCGAAATGCAAAAGCTTCTGAAACTCACTACCCTCTAAACAAAAAGATAATAAAAAAAGGGATAGCTGGGGTAAAACTCTCCAGGATCATTCAAAGAATATATATGTAACATGCTCGCAGATGACGTCGGGTTTTCGTAAACAAATCTTTCACAGTCGATGCAAATTTCAATTGTTAAAACGATAGAATTTTGAGAAAGGTTTACACAGACATTTTAGACTTTCAAAGGCATTTTTCTAATGTCGAAAACTTGCCACGGTGAAGGTCATCATTTCCAAACATTAAAATTTCCTCTCACTGTTCGTTTAACAAAGAACAAGGAACTTGGAGAACGCCAAAATTCATACATCAGACAAACTGACTCCTAAGCTTAAGGAACCTGACAAGCATATTAAAATAAGTTGTTTACTTTTTATCAAGACAATGCACATCTTAAAGTGGATGCAGACCACAACAGTTGTACTAGGGCCTTTTCAAAAGTCTAATAGGAAGGTAATATAGCTCTTCCATCTCCGGATATCAACCTAATGTACTTTTATCTAGATCATCCTGGATGCTGAAATATATGCTTCAACATCCAGTTTTCAACATTCAATATATGCTTCAACATCCAAATATTCAACATCCAGTTTTGCACTTATGAAAGAAAACTCTGAAATACTCGTACAACTAATCTTCCAACGGGAAAATATTAAAGTTCTAACTTTAAAATAACCATACTAAAGCTCAGGATCACACGCTAGCTGAATAGAGTCGCAGGAGCTCACAGTGAGTCCAAAAAAATGATCTGCCGTCACTAAATTATGTCTTGCAACTCGCACATAAATGAACAGTCTCTTCTTGTGCGCTTGCAAATGTGCACGTGGGCAACAGAACGCAAGGTCTGAGCGCAATCACGAGAGCCCTGCTAACAAGCGCCGCCAGTCAGAGAAGTATGGCCCATCACGAGTTTTCAAAGGCCATCCCAAGGTTTGCAGAAGCAGCCATCAAATGAATGGTTGTACATTAGCTAGAATGGGGAAGTCGATCGCTGACGTAGATGGCTACGCTGTTAGAGGGGCAGCCTCTCCCAATAGCGCTGGCAAAAACAAGTCTTTTTTCAGCTGAGTGTTTTGGGCAGAATTGCTCCTGTAGGGTCCGAGACAGATGGTCTGCCATGCGGCTGTGTAGCGTCCCGACGTCCACTCCCCAATGCTGAAAACAAGTCACAAACTGTTGCGAACCAAACAGTGATCTTTTAGGTTTTGGTTTAAGTAATGTCAATCGTTATATGAATGAAGTGAAAAGGGTGAACTACTAGCTTTACATTGCCCTGAGAAATTGTGGGTGTACAACAAAGGGCTTATGCTAGTTCATCGGCAAAAAGCTCTGCATTTTGAATTAGATCAGCACTGTGAAATTTTGTAGTTTCAGCATCCCTTTTCACATTGTCCCCCTAAAACGAATAAAGTATGATTGGCATAATCGATTGTTTTCTGTTTCAAAGTCCCATCGCAATAAAAATTGTTAAGTTCGCATCCATGAATTTTACCTCCAAGCATTGTGAGACGAACTTGGACCACATGGTGTGAGGAAAATATTGTAATAAGACCATTTTACTCCAGAATCCACAGCAAAATGCCCGTCTTGCTAAAATTGGTCCGAAACTACTTTTGACGATTCGAAGAGAGCGGCGGCACTTTGCATCGAGTGAGAAGCTGAGAACGTTGCGCGTGAATGCAAATGGGTTAGTGAGGCGTGAGAACGATAGCGTATTTTGCCCCTTGAGCCAACATCGCATCGAGGGAGAATCGTCTCTGTAGGCAGAGGGGATTCCGCGATGCAGGAAGGCCAAAATTTGCCCAGCGTCCCCCCAAAAATTCCAAAGATACTCTATTTGCGTCGTGTTTTGAGAGACAAAGTTACAAAGGGAATTCCCCCCACGTTCTGAAACTTGGAGAGAAAACACAGCGGGAAGTTGTACCTCAGCAACGAAAAACAAGATTGCGAGAGTTGCGAATAGTGTGGGTAGAGTTTTTTGAAAGTAAACCCAGGTAAAGAGGACTGAGTCTTTCGAAGCACTGGGTGAACAAATGCCCATTACTGATGCGAGTTAGTTTTTCGTAGCAAATTTGAAGGGAGCGCAAATCGGGAAATTTGTTGTTGCTGTAGAACAAACTAAGTCTCTGTCGAATGCAGATTTAAATAATAAACAATGCAAAACTTCGTGTAAAGGAAAATGTGCGTTAAGTATAAAATTGTGAATATTTTGACCGGATTACAAAATAGAATACTCAAAAAGCATTGAGTAAATTCGAAGCACTGCGAAAAATTGATTCTTCGAATAAAAGTCACTCGATTTGTTCTCGCGTGTTCACGAAATAATGTTGAATAAATGAAGTAATTTGTCGTAAAGGATTATTCGTATTTTGAGTTGATTACTCGGGATCTGAATGAATTTAATTTCTCTTTCAACCTGCGATCTGAATTTAAAAACAGTTAATTTTGGGTAGTGAACTCATTTTAGGGAAAATTTAGCTGCAACAGACAGGTCAGAATTCGAATATCATTCAACACTGCAACAGCTCATCGAAGCAGAAAAAGAGATAAAATTATAATAACGGTAGAACAAATCCTAAGACAATTTGTTTGTAAATATTTCTAAAAATTAGTTGCAAATTTTCTGTGGATTTTGGAATTGAAATAACCATCTTAGCTCTTGTTAGATAACTTTATTTGTTACTTTAACATTTATGTCAACCTTGGTTTTCTAAAACACTTTATTCAATTTTTATCTCAAGGTAACCATTTCATTGCTGTTTTAAGGTTAAAACACGCTATATTTTGAGTACTCGTACTTATCAAGTTGCACGTAACCATGGGACGTGAAGCTTCATATTTTTGTGGAATTGTAATTGAAATTTCTAGCTCGTTTACCCGGGATGATCCTAGTTGTGAGCATGACTCTCGTGTTGCAGTGACGGTGTGCAAATCCACTGCAAATCCTTGTTTAAATATTTGTTATTTGTGGCTTGAAGCCTTGAACAAAGGAAGTACACAGAGGCGAGAATTTACGCTATTAATCTATAAATAGATTTTCAGTAAAGAACGATGAGGCTGGAAAATGAATTTTTCCACTGAAGCTCTCCGACTTCTGATAATTGGGCCTACCGAACGAAGAAATGTTAAAAAAATGATGTGAAGCATAGCATAACTAAATAAACAATATGAGGCCCCAGAAGCCATTCATAAACATCAACATCGGCCCTACATAGTATGGAAATTGGAAATATAATATTACCTCGCCACATTATCATTTAAAAACCAGGCATACTCTATGAGGGAAGAGTCGCCATCCGCCAAAAGATACACGATGAATTTTTTAACTTTTAAACTACACACACACACACACACAAGGATTGAGCACCTAACGGCTTGCATTTCCTTGCGGGACCTTGTGAACGACGCCTAAAAACTTCATAATCTTACGCTAACGTTACTTTTTGAAAGATCCTTTACTACTGACGTTCAACTCGCAATGCTGTTGTCTAATTCCCCTTTCTTAGGATGCCCCAATCACGAATTTCGAACGGTTGCGTTGTCTCACTTTCATCAACTACACAGGAAAGAGCGAAGATCATCGTCATCGATGGGCTGCGGATTGCCGAGATGAATGGCCCCCTTGAAATTTTATCGAGTTGCGGATACATCTCGTACGAACGAGCAAGGTCTCTTGCTGCGATTTTTGCCCTCCCGTTATGGCGAGCAACATTTAATTGTTATTACATCTTCATTTATGATTTACTTATCTGCTATCAATATATTAAAAACAGTTGAGCTACTTTGTTAATGCATAAAGATGTAATATTTGTTCCTAATATGTTTACTGATATATGCACCCAATTTGAAACGAAAATTTCATCTTAATTTATGAGAGCATTCAATGTAAATTTTTTGAAAACTTCTTCCCCTCTAAGAAAATGATGGAAAGTACGACTGAAGATAAAAGACTCATTCCCTCATTTATGTGAATTAATTAATCAAGAAATAGAAACTGAATTAACTGAAAGCTTGAACTAAGTCCTTGAAGTCTGAAATGACTCGAGATGGGCGTCGCCACCCCCACCGGTTGGTTACAATGGAAAATTGAAATTTGTTAACTAATGCACAAAATATGCATTGTGTTCAGTTCACTCAATAAAACGAAACGATCAATGTTTTTCACAAATTTCGTACCTCCCATTTGGGCATGTTATGGTTTTACATCGCGCCGATTAGTATAATACAGCCGTTCATGATCCTACTAGGAAAACCAACAACAACAACAAAAAAATCCCTCTGTAGCTTAGCTCCACTTTTATACAAAATTGTGTTAGACTTAAAAGGAAAGGAAAGCTTTTAAAGAGAGGAACCGATTTTTATTAAACTTCGGCCACCTCCTGATGTGCCGGTATAAGGTTAAAATCCCACCAACACCCGCGGGACCCACAATTGGCAGTCCAACATAACTGGAAGAGAATATACAAGCTATAAAGCTTATCGTAACCAAGTATTTATAGGTTTATACGAGCAGAAATTTTATACGATATTCAATATTTGAATTTTGAACTGATATTTCAATTCCCTTCGCAACACACCTACGAAGCGGGCTGGCTTGGCCTCGAACCACTACGACGATGAGTTTTATAAAACAGCAGAGCACCGGCGACAGGATAAATCGTACAGGTGCGGCGGACAACCATAGGCGGACAACAACAGGGCTGGGTTAAAACGCGCAGTCTCGGGCAGACTTCAAAGTTATTCTAGAAGAAGGAAATTTACGTTCATTTAACCGAATTTTGAAACAGTTATCGTTTTATGGGCAAAAATTTCAAAAAGTTCAAGATATCACACTTAAGTTCAATTAAGGGTTACAATGTTGCACCAACCTTGAAACTTTAATGGGCACATTTCAAGAGGCACATATTAAAGGCCATTAGAGGAAAAATACAAAGTTTAAGTATGAGAAGACCTAGTATTTTTAAGTTGTTAAGGTAATCTGAAGGTAATAAGAAGATAACTTCTTATTAAGAGGTAAGTAGAAATTTTAAGTTCGGGGCTCTAGGCCAATTTTAAGGTTAAGTTTTAAGGACTCCTAAATAGGAGAGTAAGTATATTCCCAAAGTAGGGCTTAAGGCTTACTAGGCCTCTAGGCAAGAGTTTTAAGGAGCTATAACATGCAACGAGAACGTATATTAAAGGAAACGAAAATCAAACAGAGTGATCACTCAAAATAAAAGGTATTACGAAGAAGTGGCCATGATGGTTAAACGGTCTGCCCAGAAGCACCTCTTCTACCGCTTCGCACCCCAAACACGTTAATTTCAAAAGCTACTTCTATCTTTTTCCTTACGGGAAAATTTAAGAAATACGTAATTTCTAACAGCCCCTCGTTCTAGAATCTAGATCCTTCTCGAAAGACCGATGCCCACACCCGAGCTTTGACTACTTTTCGAGCCTCCCTCAACATTACTTCGAGTGAACACCTAGTTTTTACTAGAATTTCCGTTACCCTTATCCCTTAGTGTGACAAATAAGTCTCTCAGATTAGAATTGAATTTACATCGCTCATATTTCAAAAAAATCAATTTTTCCCACAAAGTCTGTTTATAGAAGCTTCCCCACGCTTCACCCCTTTCAGCGACGCCAACATACACCCCCCTGCGTATTTAAATCTTCCTTAAAAGATGTCGTATTTTTTCTGCGCTTTAGCAAAAGTTTCACCACGAAATTTATAAATCAGAAATAGCGCCATTATTGAGAAAAATTCACTTATCGCAAGAGAGACTTTTTCGTTTTGTGTGGGGACCAATTTTGCCACAATTTTACCCTCCATTTGTAACTTCATACTTTGTTGCTAAATATTTGGCTAAAATCCAATTAATCTTCATTAAATTATGTCATGAAAACTTGACATAATGTTTGCTTGTGTCAATGACCTACGAGTAATGGAGTTTAACAATATAGCTTTGCTATAGAGATTGAGAGAGAAAATATTTCCATGCTGTACATGTCAACAAATCCTAATATTCTAAAAATATATTTCTATTCTTTATCACATTATTCCTTGTTGTTTACAAAGTCAGAACTTTGTGTATTTTGATTTTTTGTTATTATACTGATTTAGGTATTTACGATGACAGTGCTTGGTTATACAATGAATACGAAAAAAACGCATTAAGACTTTGATTTTGAGTTTATATAATGGAACCATTCAGTATTTCATTTCTGTAATTTACTTTTTGAGCTTACTACATGTAAAAATTTGCAAAAATGAACTTCAGAAAAATCCATTTCAACTAAATTTCCGTTGCATGCTATGGGGAATCCTAGAGAAACAGTGAATACGAAATGATCATGAACCTGTTGGAAGGGATGCCCTTGCAGCAAGGTAAGCTGTTGCAGTAAGTATTTCTGAATGTTCATTGTTGGACAAAATGCACTACGCAAATGTTTAAAAACTAGCTCATATTAACATTTTTATAGGTTTCCTCAAAACAAAATGCGGAAAAAGAATATCACAAGATTAGATGTTTAAGCCATTTCGTTTGAAGGCCAACAACGAAACAAAATTACCACTTTATTAAATAGATAAAAACCAAAGATCTCGTCCACTGACGCAACAACCGGTTTACTCCTCAGTACGACGCGATAGAAGAGTTCTGCACCCGCACCCGGTCATCCTGCCCTCCTGGCCCCGCGGGGCCAGTGGGCCTTGAAGGGGCCAAGGGCTCCCGTGGGGACAAAGGCGAGCTTGGGGCTGTTGGGCCTAAGGGCGACTTGGGCCTCGTGGGGCCGCAGGGCCTCACAGGCCCCCCTGGACCAGCAGGCAGGAATGGTCGCAAAGGAGACATGGGCGTTACAGGTGAGATGTGAACGACGGTGATGACTTTAAGTTAAAATGCTTGCAAATATGATGGATTGAACTAATGTGAGATGAATTTCGTAAGTGTGATGCAGTGTGAATATAATGAGTGTGATATAGAGTGAATGTAATGAGTGAGATGCAGAGTGAATTTATTGGGTGTGAAATAGAGTGAATTAAATGAGTGTGATGCAGAGTGAATTTTTTGGGATGATATAGAGTGAATTTAATGAGTGTGATGCAGAGTGAATTTTATGGAAGTTGATGCAGTACGATGAATTTTGATGAAAGTGTAACGCAGCCTGAAAATTTCAATGGTAGTATGATGCATTGTGAGGAATTTAACTAAAGTGGTCCATGTTGTGATGGTGAATACATATAATGATAAATTAAAAAATTTAAAAATATTAATATTCGCGAGTCTAGGCGTCTGTTAAATCAACAGCGGTAATTTCTTCACAATTATATAGTGATTTGAAGCTGATTTAATATCAAATGCTATTGATAAATTAAATATCAAAAGATATCAATTAATTACAAAGATGTTATTTTAGTCGAATTCTCTCTCTTAATGACTCAAAAAAGCTGTAGATGACCATGAGGAGTACTATCAAACAGCAAATTTTTACATTTGGCGATCATCGAGCAGGTTAAGAATGCGTGTATATCAGCTGTGTTCTTATTATGATCATATTGCAATTTTTCCTGAAATTTTAAAAGTAGCAAAAATATGGAAAAAAAAGTTCTCATTTGTGAAAACCTATCAGAACCCAGGTCTACCAACAGCTCATCTTGTAGACAATGAATACATTGCATTAAACGAGGTGAAGAAATCATGCATGCTCCCAAATGCGCACTACTCAGCTGCACCACACAGAAGTATGCCGACTGTGTGGCTCAAGGTGATGTCAGCAAAATTAGCCTTGAAACATTCTTTGTTTCATTTGTTCACGACCTGCTAATTTATGACACTTTATATTTAATCTTTCATTTCATTTCATTTTTCAAGTGTTTAGAATACTAAATTCAGCTGATTACATTTCGCATCATATCCTATGAAACTTAATTTTGTAAAACAATTTTGTATGAGAATGAACGAGCAAATTCAATGAAAAAATCACTTCACAAATATCAAGATGTTTTCAGGTCTAAATTAGATGAAAATGTTCATATATACCCAGTTGCTGAAAAATTAGTCAAACGATGTCTACATAATATTGTGGAATGCACTTCGGAAATTTTTGTTGCACAGTTCGCTGCGCAAAAATTCAATTCCGGGATAAAGTTCATTTTTTTGGCTGCCTCGGCAGAAGTGAGGTCGTGGAGCTATTCTCAGAGTCTTTTATGCGACTGGGAATCATCGACAATTCTGAGCTTGCGCCGAGACTTGAAAACATTTCTTGTTCTCCGTAGACTTGCTGATGCGTTGAGCATAACGATTCGCTCCCTTATTCCACAGGGCGAACAAAGCAAATTTCACGGCCGTGTGCTAACGGACTTGCGATTTATTTGCACTTTGTGGGAAATTTAGTTGGACAGCATATAGTAAAATTGTTTTAATCAAGCAGCCGACTTTAAAAGTACTGGGGGAAAATTCAAGTAACTTAACTATAATCGACAAAATTCATAGGTACTGTTTTAATGTTTAATTTTATGCAATTGAAAGGCAAGTGAATATTCTTCCAGAGTTTAAAAGTAATGAGAATCGTGCTTATTAGATGGGTTTCTAATTTTTCATTTTGACTTGCATTTGAGGAGAATTCTTTTCTTTTCTGTTGTACATTCGACAGATTCTAGAGTAAATTTTACATGCATCATCATATATGACAATGTAAGTCAAAACTTGAAAGAAAACAAATCATGGGTTGATATTTCGTCCATCTAGATGATATTTATTGCAGTAGAAACTCATGACGCAGTAAACATGGGGCAAAAGACAATATGGAAATGAGTTATTTGTTGTAGCTGTTCAAATATAATCCTGCCGAGAAATTTAAAAATGCGAGAACGAAAAATGACAGCTTCCGAGATGAAGCGTAAATTGTGTTGTCCTTATGTTTATTGTCAACACCTGCAGCTCAAACGTATGAGTTAGATGTGAAGTCAGAACAAAAGTTGCCAGAATCCCAATAAAAAAGCTCACTGTTAAGTTCATAGCCTATTTTTGGTGAAGTAATTTAACACAATGAACTGAATGAGCTCAATGTTTAATTAATAGCAAAACATTTCATGCCTGTTCACACAAAATTGAACAAGTGCGTTCTTCGCATTAAGTAATATAAGTGCTCTAAAGTGAAAATATATTCCGCTAAATCCTCGAATAATATTTTAATTAAAAACGCGTGCAGCCTGGCGGCAACGTTCCATGATTAAATGCTTTCTGAGACGAAGTAATTAGATTGCCAGACTCACTCTCCTCTTAATTGTGAGGGAATAAGAAATGTTTACTACTTCTCTTAGGACGACTGTGCGCTGCAATTCCAGCGATTATAACTGAAGGTCGACCGTCCTCGTACGCAAAGAATTACTGATTTACGACAGCAGATTAGAAGTGATGTCGTCAGCATGCATCTCCATTTGAAGAAAAAAAGGGAAGATTTAGTTTAGAAAGAATTTCCTTCAGGTTTGAAGTGTGATTGCACTCGTAATTATTGTGTGCTTGAAATAAAAGGTGTTTTACTGATTGAATACGCCAATTTAACGATTGTTAAATTTGTTTAGCTTGTTAGAACTTGTTCCCGAAATCGAACACAAGTCTAGATAGAAGTCGAATCATTACTCATTGCTTGCTACGTAGCGCGGTGGGGGACAATAGCCAATATTGACAGTGTCCTTTAGATGGAGTTATTATGAAATGTCTTAGAATACAACGAATCACTTGGTCTAATATAAGGCTTCATTTATCAGTTGTATTGCTGGTGCTCATGTTGCACCAAATCAAAAGTTTCTTTTGTTGGTTTTGTGAAAGGATCATCTTTGTTAAGTAACATCTCGCTTGTGTAAAAGTATAAGTGTATAAAAGAACAAAAAAAAACACATGACAAGGCTCAAACGAACTCATTTCCCCAAAATCAGGAATCATTTTAACAGGGTATGCAGGATTAATCTAAAAATATCTCAAAATGAGAAAATGAGATTACTCGTCTTGCAAAACTTCGAGGGTTGCAAAAAGAGTCATAAAATCCAACCTTCTAATAGTATACGGTCCCACGCAACATAAAATACTACGACAAAAAATGCATTTTTATGAGGCCAAGAAAAATTAATAGTTCTAAAACCGAATTTTTAATAATAAAATCCTTGGTTTTCCGAAAGTCATTGTGGTAACGTTTAAAAATGAAATAATGGGCTTAGATGAAATTGAGCACAATGAGTAATTTACAAATGAGACACCTTCGGAAAATTTGAATTGTCATTAAATTCAACAGACCGTATTTTACGAAGAAACACGGCGTTTCATGAAAACAGAAGTGAGTAGAGAATTACCAATGTTTCAACGCTTGTTTAGGGTTCCCTCTTTTTCCAATCCATAGTTTGATCTCGAGAACGAGCAAACTGAAAAGTCTCTCCTCGTTGAATAATGAACTATACTGTCATATAATGACAACTTCAATAGGATATAATGAACATGTTTGGGTGAACTTGTGAGCGTTTAAATATGCAAATCTACATCAAGAACGTGTCCGTATTGTCTGGAGTTAGAACAGCTTTCTACCATTTCTTACTGACGCTTTTGTTTCTTATTAAAACACCCTTAAGAACAATTGTCCCCCGTCGCTCCAACTAGTTGTAACGCATTTTCTGGAAATGTTTCAACTCAAATCAAAATAATTCTCAAGTCTATATTACTTTTTTCAGCTTAATTGCTAAATGGCTAATGCTGGAGAAAGGAAAGATTGACAGGATGCGGCAAGAGTAAACCAGCGAGAGCTGCTTCAACGGAGCACATTTGGCTTGGGCAAAAATCTCTTGTGCTCCGATGCTTTATATGTGTTGGAAATACCTTGTTGTACAGTTCTTCTGATGAAAAATGAATGATTGATTTGAACAATAACGATTGAAGAGTAATTAAGAGTATACAGCTGAAATACCAGTGAGAACGAGTTTCATCTAATGCAAATAACTTCTCTGTCACTAGTTCGCTCGTGATGCCTTGTCTTTCAGTATTATGAGCTTGTCTTTGTCAATGTCATCGTCCAGCATTAATGAGTAAACAATTACTGACTTCTCTGTAATAGAACAAATGCCTTGCTCGCACGCACTTAATTACGCACGTTGCAATAGAATCAGCCTTTAGAATACGCCATCATTAGTGTCTTTGGTCACACTAATTTAATTAACAAGGTAAAAAAAACCTGATGCAAGATATTTTTCCCAGCTCTTAGAAACTGAAATTTAAATTTCAAAATGAACTTCAAGAGTTAGATGATACAAGACAGAATCAAACTCAATTCAACAGGACAGCCAAGAATTTTATTCCCGTCCTCAGAAGGTGGGCAAGACTGGCCGTGGAGAGAGTGGATGTCGCTGGTAGCAACGAAGGGAACCAGATTACATGCGCATCAATGTTGCCGCTCAGCAAATGCATCAATGGCCTATTTTGTATCATTATGCTCTGGTTATAATGCTTTTCAATTATATGATTGAATGGCAAATCAATGCTGGATCTCCTGTTACTTGCTTTAGGAAATCATCTGTTGTTTTCCATTTGTGATCCATAGGCAAATTTCGAGCTTGAATACTTAAAAATATATACTTTTATAGTAATTGCATGTTAATATTGAGTTGATAATATTTTTGAAAAAGGGTTTTTAATATCAATACGAAAATTCCAGTTTAAAAATCAACTCCGTTGAACTTGTATTCGCTCATAAAAAAACTGGAATTATCGTTTTTAAATTCCTGCAAAATCTGATCACTACATAAGCTAGTTCTAGAACATGAGTTTAGAAAGGTAATGCGGACAGCGATTGTTATGAGAATAGCAGTTAGTGCGTGACACTTAGACAGCAGGTGCAGTGTAGGATTTCACGGAGCAGTTTAACTGTACAAATTTATTTCAACACGTAATTAAACATTTTTGACATGGGTTCATAATTTCTCATCAAAAATTTACCTCTTTGTTCAAAAATTAAATTTAATTTATTAAATAACTAAACTAACAGTTAATAAAACATCTGTGCTTCGGAATTAAAAACAACTGCATCTTGTTAAGTATATTTGCTTAGATCTTAATCTCCGACGTCTCGAAGGAGGGAGGGCGTTCCACCAGGTCATCCATCTGGATGCAGCTCTGTGAATTAGGTATTTAGAGGATATTGAACATTAAGCAGTAATATTTAGCATTCGGCTAAAAATTAACGGAAGAACTTATGTCATGCTCTTGAGGTGGTAGATCAAACTTATAAATACGCATGCAGTACGAGCTTAAAAATGAGCAAGCAGACTGTAAAAGAACGCAGTTAGCTACTCTAGATAACCGGCAAAAACTTGCTTGCATTACACTATGCAAGTATTAAACAAATTCACGAGTATTGAGTTTGGTTGAAATTAAACTGTAGAGCATTTTTGCAATATTTTCTTATTCATGCTTGAAGTAGAATCCTACCACAGTGCAAACCAATGCTAGCAGATAGCCTTCGCCAGTTCCCACTTCACAGAACTTGAATAGCTCAGGACTGTTCTACGTAATTGAACCTAACACACATCACACACGAATTTTTGGCACGCGAGGACATAACTATTCTGGTGGTGTATTTTTTTCTTGGTGCACACTTGTCTGTCAGAAGTTTCGGTCACGTTGACTAATGTTCCAGGTTGACTAATATTCCAGTATAGCTCTGTGCGTGTTACTTCTACTTTTGATTTTCGCCCGCAGTAACTTTGCTGCTGGACGTCGTCTGTGATTACTTCAACTTTGTCTGCAGTTATCGCCAGTGCTAAACTTTGCCTGTGGAAGCTTCCATTGTAACATATGTTTTACAGCCTTTCAAGATTCTTACTAATAAGCGTAGTTTAGGGCATTTTGAATTTTCTGTATACTTTGTTTTATTTGTTTGTATCACTCTAGATTTTTATAGCTCCGTATTTGCATCAATATTTACACTTAAGTATTCTTTTTAGTTAAGTAGTTCGTTTTCTTCAAACTTTCTGCTTGCAACTGTACGGGTTCCTTCCCTTCCCACAGTGAAAAGAACGCTCTGGCCTTGAGAATAGCTGAGCATCTCACCATAGTACTTGTATCTTCCTAAGCGCAGCCGAATTAGATACACAAATTTTACATTAGAAAAAGTTTATGTCTAATAAAGATGATTCCGAAAACCCCATTGATTTTTAATATATCTTAACATAACGATCTTTAGATTGTTAACCATGCATACGAGCTCGTTCATTTTCATTGAGACAGATTACTAACTGCAATGCTTAATGCGAGGAGTTAGGCGACTTGAACATCGTGAGCTTGATAAAGATGCTCGGGCTTGCGACTGCTCACACGCACGTTTTACACTCATGACTACACTGCACACACTCTCAATATTGATTTACAGCTTGTGTACATGATGATCGTGAAACATTCTTATATATTTTATACTAAACCCAGAGTATTTTTCAATCTTGATTGTTGGTTCAACAAATAGCGTTGCAAACCCAGCTTTGCTGATAAAAGAGAAAACCAAGTTGTGTACGACGAGAGAATGAAAAAACCAGGGCAAATCTTTTGTAACTGTATTTCACATTTTGTTCCGAAATAGCCTTTAGAAATGCAACAGAGAAATGAAATATTTCGAGTCGCTCTTATCCTGAATTATTTAGAATGGTAAAGAATTTTTTTGGTCCACCAAACATACGCTTTGATATACAACTTACGTCTGTACAGAAGTTGAAAACATTAGAGTTTGTTGAAAAATAGACAAAAATTTTATGGAGAAAACAAAAGACGACGTGATGGTTTTGTCCAAATACAGAGCACTGGATGTAGCAAAACAGATATTCCAGGTTTAATCAGTACAGAGTTTCTACATTATAAAAGGCTTCACTACTTCTATTGACATTTGGCCTTTCTACTAATGAACTTTCATTAAACTCTCAGATTCAAATTTCACTGATTGTTATCAGTTCATTACCACGCCCAAAATTGTCTGTGGCATCAGTTACTGAGTAACCTGAGGCAGAAAAGAAGAAAAATTGACGACAGTCGTCTTCCCTAATATCTGATGCATGACATACTTGAAGATCCAATGCCCTTCGTCTCGATACGTGATCAAGCGATTTTCACAAAGTTTTTAAAAAACATGATTGTTCTAAATTGTCACAAATTTATAAATTAATGCCAGAGTTCATTTGGAATCTCACTGCTCTGATATAATGGGGGTATCACTGGTAATTAAAAAATTAAGGATTTCTCTGCAATTGTACGAGCACATTGCAGATATCCCTGGTGTAGTACTTGAGCATGGTGAATTTCCCTGTTATGATACAAGTACATGGCCGATTTCCCTGTAATAATATGAGTACATTAATAATAATTTGAGTACATCGTAAAGATGCGAGTACATTACGGTTTTCTCTGTTAAAATGTGAGTACATTGCCGATTTCCCTATAATGATTAATGATGAGGGCACATTTTGGATATTCCTGTTAAAATGCGAGTACATTGCAGATTTTCCTGTTATGATGCGAGTACATTGCAGATCTCACTGCCATGATACCTAGCAGCTCTCACTATAATGATACATCGTAATTTCTTATTTGGTCGGAACTTGGAGACCGTGCTGCACACTCCGAGTCTGGGCAGTCGACCAGTAAGAAATAACGCAAGTGTTTACCTTCGTTCAGGGATGACGGGTCTTGATGGCCGCGACGGGCTTCCTGGCGAGCCCGGGCTGGATGGCATTCCAGGCAGAAACGGCCTGGATGGCATTCCAGGCGTTGACGGAATTCCAGGCTTTGATGGATTGCCAGGACGGGACGGCCGCAACGGCACGGACGGTGAGTTACGGCAGCGTTTTGTGTCCGCTCTTGCGAAGGAAGAGGTCTGTATTTCTGGCGGACGAAACTTTGCGGTTCTGTATGAACGATGTGGAGTACAGCGAATGATGATCAGGAAGCTGGTGACTTTGTGAAATAAGGTATAATTCTGTGCGATAATAAATGCTTGTGAATAACAGTTGTGAACCTGCTTCATCTTCCTTGGAATCGTAACTATCATTTATTAATTTAACTATCATGGTTGGAAATCGTAGGAGTGAAGAATGAAATGAATGTTGAGCGATGAATATGAAGGAAATAACTGTTGTGCTGTTCGTAATATTTAAGATGGTCGCAGCCTATCGATTAGTTATGAAAACTAGAGAAGAATTGCTGTTATGATCGAACTGGACTCTCGAAATTATTTCTTTCTTAACATTGTGGATTGCTTAACGGCGGCGATCATGAACTGATAAGCAGACACTTTAATGAAACGTACGAACGATGAAGAACTTTTGAATTATAAATGAGCTCTCTCATAGATCGGGGGAGAGCGGCTCAGACGACGGAAAACAGTGTCCGATTTGTAGATAGCCTATCTAGTTTGTTTTAATTCAATCTAAACAGATGTTGAATGAAGTTTCTCGATGTGGTGGCGACGGAATGCATGCACTTGACCGAACTTTAGGTGGGGAATCTAGTCATTAAATGGGAAAGAAGCAGACACTATTTTTCATTTTAAAACTGATAGTTATTTCATCATTTTTTGATTGGAACTAATGCTGGCAGTCAGTTTGCCATTTTCCGAAGGAGAAATACTCTCTATTTTCTACATACAAGTCAGAATTTTTATAATTACTTTCGCTTTCAGTGTATTTTTTGGAAAAATACTTCGTACAAAACAGTGCATAAGACGAATAGCCTAAATTTCAGGATTTTTATTTACCAAAAATTAAATAAACTCAAACAATCCGATTGAAATTTGAGAATAACATCGTATTTAGTGTTTAATTTCGAATCAAACTTGATTGACAGAACGATGAAGTTGTGCGTGCTTGAGAATTGCTAGGGCACAACAGAGGTAAAATATTAACATGACTGAATATTTTGTAACATGTGAAAATTTTATCTTGCAAAAGGGATTTCAAGAGAGAAGCGATATTAACAAACAGAGATTGAGTTTTAATGCACAAAATATCCATATAAATAATAATACAAATATTAAATTTGTGCAAATTATTTGAAGGAATTTCTTTTTCAGGTGCTGAAGGTGCCCAAGGCGTGAAAGGAGATGCTGGTGATCAAGGTCCTAGAGGTAATTGTACTGAAAGGTTTGTTTCTGATAACTTATTGCTTAGCGGATTAAATGATTGTTAGGGTGTGGCCGATGAGTCATTGAAGTGAGATTAATCAGTCATTGGAGTGAGATTAATCAGTCATTGGAGTGACCATAATGAGTCATTGTTTAACGAAACAGAGTAATGAGTTTTCAAAGCGTCACAGTTTTGCATGTGCGGTATTAATGTAAATTAAAAAAATTCTATTGTTGTACTTGACACGTGTGTCGGGCACCACAAGCCTATCTTACGGTGTTTTAGCAGTGTGTGTTAGGTGCCTTGTATCCAACATTCCTGGTTGTACTTTGGGCGGTCGTGTGCAATAGAGAGACCTCAAGAGTTGCTCCAAAAGAGTACTTCAGTCGTTTTGAGCCCAATTTTTGCAAGTGGAAGCATGATGAATGAGGGATTTAACTCAGAGTGTTCACCAAAATTATGCCTAATAGCTAATATCATCTCTGTGGTTTTTCTGGAAACATTTCTAATGATTTTATTGCTGATGCTGAAAAAGGGGTCTTTTAATTTTAGTACATAAGCCCGAAAGAATCCTAACGCAAAGCTACACTTGCTTTCAAGTATATTTTCAAATACGCTAAAAGAATTATTACGTTCATGCTAGTTTAGTGTAAAAATTTCAAATAATTCGGAGAAAAAATTTTACGAGAACTTACGCAAAATTTATCAGTTGTATTACTTACTTTCACTTCATCTCATTCAGATCCAGTATTTTTTATCTTAAAAACATGAATGCGTTGGTAGCTGAAGAGTTTTGAAATATGCACACAGTTTTAAGTATCATTCTTCAAAGCAATGAATTAAGTACGTAGAATTCAATTCAACGGCCACGAAATCAACCCATTTACTAAATGATCTGCAATTATAATGAAACCTATGTTGAAACACCACTCACTGGAGAGCTGGATTTATGAAGCACAAACCATGTATTTAGCAAACCAGGTCGTAGATCTTTAGCTTGGTCGTAGATCTCGACTGTTAATCCTATTCTAACGACGCCGTCGTTCATTTTCTGGCTGCGATGATGTCCGGTAACCCCAAGGTGTTCTGCGTTGAGCAATTCCATCGGCAAGCTCCTTGGTAAAATTTTCAGAGAGTTTGTTAGGTTGCAACCGGCATGCTCTCGAGAGGTACTCAACGATGCTCATTTCTCAGAAATTACAATTAAAAGAAGATTTTCCCGATTTTCATCAGCGTGGGAAGGAGTTTTGGTAGAATCTCTAACTCAAAATCAAAAAACTGTGAAACTATTTCGGACGAATTTTATTTTGTTAAATAAGTTTTAAAGAAATCCATTTATAAAACATAACAGGTATATTCTGAAACAATGTGGATGTATAGAATTGATAAACCGAAGAACTTATAACTTCATCAAATATCAATTTTTTTTGACAGAAGATCATTCGCAAGAAATGATGTGAAGTTGAGTTTGAGATACAAACATTTTTTATATTCGATTGATATCTTCAGCTAAATGACAATGAAATGATAGAAACTTGCTATCATGCTTCTGTTTACTTGCAGACGATCAATTTGATATACGTCTTCAATCTCTAAAACATGTTAACTCTCTTTCACGTAACTGTCGGTGGAATTTGAAATAGATGAGAATTTATCATTTAAATACTCAAGCTCTCCACATCTTGAGCTTTACATGAATATCAGAAGTCAAGCACTATCAGTTTTCTACATTTTTGAGGGGGCTGCAGCATATATACACGATACGAAGTCAGAACACACCTCCCTGTTGATAAATACAAACGGCCTCGCTGTCTCTTCCGTATGAATGATAGGATCATGCATGCAAAGACCATACTAATGCCAAGGCCTAGGTTGTGTGGCACTGCTGAGTATTTTATTCCCAAGGGCCACGGTATGATCACAAACGTAGTTTGGCTTCACAACAATGCAGGTAAATTGAGGTAAGAAGACAATGCTATTTTCATTTGGAGGGGTGACAGAGGCTGAGTGGCATCGCAACAATGATTTTAGGCTTGTTCACACAATGATATTACGACGAAGCGTATGCAAGGTGAAGCTTGATATGTAACATGTAACCATGCTTTGTCAACTATGGTTAAAACAGAGTTAGGCAGGATGGTAATGATATTGCAACGGTGCAATGGAAGGGTGATAAATGTGGTGCCGCCCAACAACAATGACAAGTGAGTTCAGGCAGGGTGACACTGATATTGCTACGGTGCAATGTAAGGGTCATGAATGTAGTGCAACTTTAAAATAATAACACACGAGTTCAGGCAGGGTGACAATGATATTTCTACGGTGCAATGGAAGGGTGATAAATGTAGTGCCGCCTAACAACAATAACATGCGAGTTCAGGCAGGGTGACAATGATATTGCTACGGTGCAATGGAAGGGCCATGAATGCAGTGCAGCGTAAGAATAATTACACACGACTTCAGGCACGGTGACAATGAAATTTCTTAGTCTCGTTGGATGGGTGACATGTAGATTAACACCACATTAATGACTGCCACCAAATTCAGGTAGTGTCAATGCTATTCCTAAGGCTGAGGGCATGTGCAGCTCAATCGTACAAATGAGTGCTTCTGAACAAACTTGCTAGGGCTGCCGGGACCACGCGGTCGTGCCGGCAAAAGCGGACGTGCCGGTACCCCCGGGATACCCGGGATCACCACCTGGAAAGTGAATGGGACGTCCCCGCGCCACTTGCTGATCCCTCCCGCCATCCCGGGTTGGTGGTTGCCTGAAATTAACCTTACTCTTATGAATTGTTCAAACGCCTTTGATATACACTTCTATTAACCTTATTATTTCGTTAATGAAATTCTATCGGTTTGTTGTCAAATGTGTCATTGAATTGCTCAAATAACTTTGGTATATTTCACTATTAACTTTTTTGTCTCCAATGAAATAAAATTAAACGTCATCTAAATTGAATTATTCTCTGCTCTTATTGAATTTTTTTTTATTAGCCTTATCAAGTTATTCGGTTTTCCTCAATGAATTAGCATTTTAACTATAATAAATCATTTCGTTAAACTCGCCAGTATTTTTCGTTAATTGTTTAATTTTTTTTTAAACTTATCAAATGACTCTTTGTACATGTTTGATGATTCTGTAGTTCATATTGGATTTTTATGCTAGCTCGTGACAAATGCTTCAATGAGTAATATCAGGATAATTTGTATCTCCATTAAACGTTTACTTGTCGGAAAAGTAAAGTAAAACGTTCATGCGAAATACCGCGGACTTGTGGTAATTGTGTCAGCATTGTCACACTTGTGTGTCATTCGGTCCAGGATGTAGAAATGTGAGTCATGAAGCATTAATGACGAGCATTTGATATTTCGTTTTTGGATTCGTTCGTGCACAAAAGTTTCTAAAAGGAGTGATATTTTTGTGTTTGGTGTTTGTTAATATTTTTGAAGTATGTGGGCCTTAGCTAATTAATCATCTCAGTTTTTCAAAGCGAAACAATTATCGCATGTGTGACCTTATGAATAAATTAAGCTGATTATTAATGTTAAGCTAAAGCACAGCTTACTGCATCTTAGTATCTTATTACATGTTTTGAATTGAACGATAACTTTGAATATTAGTTGCAAAGTTGCTGTGGAATTATATTCCTGGTACTTTTTAACAGCTAACTAATGAAATTCAAAATTGAAAATTCCCATCTCATCAGCTAAAAGAAAATACCTAGCATTACTGTCATTAAGTGGGATTTTTACGAAAAATTTCAGGGTAAGGAACAAATATGAAATGTTTTCAAAACACGCCTAAAATTTAGATTAATGTGTTTACTAAAGTATAAAATGCGTATTTTTAGTGCATTGTCTGTGATTAATTTCTGAGAACATGGAACTAGAATCACATCCCGAGAACGAGCATTTCGCTTCGTTTTTGCTGCCATATTTGATCATACATTTAACTATCGGTCCCATGGCAGGCCCCACGATGAGCGCAGCCCCCGGCTCCTTGGTTGTGCACGAGGGTGACCACGTTAGGCTGCGTTGCGCTGCCACCGGGGTACCCTCACCGAGGGTGGAGTGGCGCAGGCTGGACGATAATGCTATTCCTACGGGGCGCTGGAAGGGTGAGACACGGCCAATCAGTGGAGAAAATGCTATTCTGACGAGTCATTGGAAAGTTGAGAAGCGCTCACAGCTGTGGCCATTCAGTGGAGAAGATGTGTTCTTACGGGTTGCACGCACGAACGTCGAATGACGTTCACAGCTGAGGTTATTCAGTGGAGAAAAAGCTATTCTGAATGGTCCCGGAAAATGTGAGAGACGCTCACAGCTGTGGTCATCCAGTGCAGAAAATGCTATTCTTACGGAGCGCACGCTCGAAAGTTGAGAGGCTTTCCCAGCTGAGGTTTTTCTGTGAAGAAATGTTGTTCCGACGAAAAGTTGAGAGATGCTGGAAAGTTGGGAGATGCTGGAAAGTTGGAAGATGCTGGAAAGTTGAGAGATTCTGGAAAGTTGGGAGATGCTGGAAAGTTGGGAGATTCTGGAAAGTTGGGAGATGGTGGAAAGTTGGGAGATGCTGGAAAGTTGAGAGATTCTGGAAAGTTGGGAGATGGTGGAAAGTTGAGAGATAGTGGAAAGTTGAGAGATGCCAGAAAGTTGAGAGATGATGGAAAGTTGAGAGATGCTAGAAAGTTGAGAGATAGTGGAAAGTTGAGAGATGCTCACAGCAGTGGTCGTTCCGTGGGAAAATGCTACTCTAAAGGGGCGCTGGAAAGGAAAGATAGAGGTGGTCATTCTGTGAAAAAATGGGATTCATTTGGGAAGCTGGAATGGTAAGAGATGCCATAGCAATGATCATTCTGTGATGCTAACAGCGAGTTTGAAAGATGAGACATGCTCACAGTAGTGAACATTTTGTGAAGATAATGCTTTTGTTGAGAATGTTGAGAGATTCTCACTGCAATGGTCTTGCTCTGGAAACATACCGCTCATAATATGCAGTGAAGATAATACCAATCTTACTTAGAGTAGGAAGTATGAGAGATGCTCACTGTAGGGAAAATTTTGTGACTATAATGCTATTTTTACGGGGAGCCGGGAGGATGGGAAACTTTCTTCTCAGTGAATACACTGATACGATGACATTATTCTTGCTGGCCCCTGGAAGGCTGAGATACGCTAGCTGCAGTGGTTATTGTAATTCTGCTTTTCGTCCGGGACACGAAAAAATGAGAGATTTTTTTCTCACTAGTCATTGGGATTTTTTCGATAGAGATTTGAACTTATGTTTCAGTTGCACTTGGGCTCATTAATTGATATTTCAAAGAAGAATGAAAGCTTTAACGTATAAGGTAATGACAGAATGCGTTTGAAATTGGCTAACTCGTCGCGTAATTGCGCTAATACGTGATTGAAATACGCTAATATGGGGCTGAAATAGCCTAAATGTGCTGACAACTTGCAAAATATTTCTTCGGTTGTTTCGAAATATCACACAATAGTTTCAATTCTGAGAGACACGCCACTAGGATACGTTAAAAAAATGCACTTCGAGTGAGTTGGCTAGTTTTCAACCCGACGTCACGCTATCATAGCAGCGTTTGAACTTGCATATTAGATAAGAGTTAAAATTCAGATGGTAGCTGAAGCAAAGATGATTATATTGAACCATATCTGTTACTTCCTAGTCCAAGTCTTCTCAGATAGTTGCTATATTTTCTTGATATTTTTTTTGACTTGCGTATTCCTACTTCTCAGTCTGTTTCCTGTCATGTTGTGGTCAATTTCTGTAATTTTTTGCTTTGTGTATGTTGAAGTCAATTTTGAATTTGGTACTAGCAATATTTTAAATGACTGAATTTAACCAAGAGGCAGATGCAAGTGCTGAGCCGTAATTATTTGAAGTCTTTTCAACTTTTTGGTGTTCATCACGAATTAGAATTAGAATTAGAGCGTGTACATTTTTTATCAAAGCAAATCAATGACATTTACTTGTAATTCCTTCTCATTCTGCACACTTGTGTCCCTGTCATCACTCAGTCTTGATTTTCTCATAATGCATTCACTTTCCTTGCGATTACATCCTCCACTCGCTGATATGGCCCTCCCTTTCCCTGCTATTGTCTCCTTCACTCTTTGATATTGCCTTCACTTTCTCTGCTTTAATTTTCTCCACACGCTCATATTATCTTCTCTTTCCTTGCTGCAGCTATCTCTTAATTTGCTCAATTCACCTCGCTTTTCCTCCTTCCGCTACCCTTCTCCTCCTCCTACTGCCCTTACTTTCCCTGCTACGGTTCCCTCACTTGCTCTCACGGAGCACGAGCGACACTCAAGACACAGCCCCACAAGAGCTGTGCTGAGCCCTTTGTTGACACGCCAGACGCGTCTGTGAACGACCCTGTGTTGAACCTGACGCACGTACGGAGAGACCACACCGGCTCCTACTCGTGCGAGGCCTACAACGGCGTGCCGCCCAACGCCTTCAAGATTTTCAAGCTTGAGGTCCACTGTAAGTTGTGTCATGTGTTGTTTAAATTCGGTTCTGTTGCAATGCGTCGGGATTATTTGACGGTGTAGGTTGCATGAAGTGCTGTGGATGAGTTTTAGGCGAGAAGGTATTGAACAGGTTTCAGCTTTTTGTTTATTGTTTTGGTGTCAGCTGAAAATACACTTGGGATATTAGAAAACTCAGTTGAGAGGATGTGCTCTAGCCTGAGCGTGTTCGTTTGGAGGCGACGTCCCTGTTGTGTGTTTGGTCGTGCATAGTACAGGGTGGCGCAAAAGTCACTTCACCATTTTGAACATTTTCTTCAAATACGTATCATCGATACAGTATGAAACTTAATGATTTTCCCTCATTTTGTATACATCACCGCTTCATAGGTGTATTAGTTGTCGTGTGATAAATGTTCAAAATGGTGACGTTGCTTTTGCGCCACCCTGCATCATCTCTCAGGAGAGTGTTGAGTGCGATAGACTGGACGATGTTATACCCTTAACGTGAATGCAACTTCATCTTTATTAAATAACGTCATTAAGAAATGTGATTGTTATTATTAAGGTTTTTATTTATCAGAAAAATCACGAGTTGTGTAAATGCAGCTCGCTTGTGGTCGGGCACTCCTAAATTTTAGAGCTAAATGCTGAACGTGTTTTATGATGAAGATTAAAATGATGATTGCTAAGATGTTATAGTAATATCAACGGACAATGTTAAATTGACGAAATGCTTTTTTCTACAAACAAAATAAAAAATTTCGAAAGACGTCATCAGTGCTCACTTAATTTGGAATTCTCAGTGACTTTCAATGGTTTCTATGATTTTGAAAATGAAAAATTAATTCCTTCCATTATTCATCAAAGCAAATACATTCGGCAATAAATTATTATTCATTTGGTGTCAGAAGAAAGTATTTTAATCAGCGCGGGACTTTGATCATATTTGTGCTCCAAAAAATCATAAATTCTTTTAGTTGAAAGCGCTTAGCTTTGAAGTCTGCTCAACTAACTGAATATTGTTTTGATATTTCTTTGAGCAGCTTTATTCTAAAAATGTTTTCTTTTTATTCAGCGCCGCAAAATTCTCAGTTAGAATGAGCTTATTCCTGCTCTGAGCTTATAATTGAAAAATGTTAGACGCTGAATACCTTTGACAAAGCATTTTTACTTTGGCCGCAAATTTTATCTTCAAATGCTGATGAGATTTGATAGATTTGGCTGGTTTAATTTAACAATCATCATCGCACTCCTGCTAGTCTCCACGCATCAGGTCCCATTATCTCATTACAATTATACTGCTTTCTTTCGCGAGCGTTAAATTCAAGTGAAGAGGTGGAAGGACTTGGCCGAATTTCATCGCTTAAATTCTTTGCTTGTCTTAATGAGGCAGTCGTCCATCTTTGATTAAGCGAAAATCTCCTCATAAAATAATTCAGCCAGCCAAATGATTTAGTGCTCTTACTGAACACCTACTCATCTCGCAAGCGAGGATCATTGAATGAATGATCGCAAGCCTTTGCTCAGCCCTAAAATTTAGCCGCTGAACTGACCCTTGAGGTTTATTTTATGACTGCATGATTATTTCTTAAGATTGAAATGTCGGCTTGATATTAAAACCTATACAATCAAGTTTTGGCTACACAATTAACCCATATTCCAAAATTTTCGCAGTGCATTCGAATATCTGCCCTCAAATTTTGGCCTCTAATTTGAATATTTCAAGTAAAGTTTTGGCTGGACATTTAAAAGATTTGCACTCGAGTTTTGGCCGCACAGTTGAGCCGTTCATCCAAGTGAAGGAGTGGAAAGTGGGCGCCTTCAACGGCTCTTCTGCTCGGATGGAGTGCAGAGTGGAGAGCTACCCCACCGCCCTCACCTACTGGGAGAACCGACACGGGCAACTCCTCGAGAATTCCGACAAATTCAGAGTCTACAACGTCCCGCACTCCAACTTCGTGTGGAGGGTGAGTGTGTGGGTTTCAGCCTTGTCCTCCCGTGCAGTGATTTCATGCTGATGAAATCTGCCGCAAAGCTGTGTTGAGTGGGTTGTCAATGACGCATGTTTCAGTCAATGTAGCGATTTCATGCTGTTGAAATCTGCCCCACAGCTGTGTTGAGTATGTTGTCACAGTCACATGTATCAGTCAAAGTAACGATTTTATGGTGCTAAAAAGACTGGCTAAGAGAGTGTTGGGTAAGAGTTAAATGCTTCAACATCTTGCATCCCTCACAAAGATTTTCGCTGTCAGAAAAAGGGCCTTAAAGGGTCTCGCAGGCATCAGGGTTGAAATTTTATGCGACGATTTCAAGCTAATTAAAGTGAACCTTAAAACTACAGTAAGAGTGTAGGTCAAAGTCAGAGGCTTTCGCTCGTGCTATTTTACTTAAAGTATACACATAAGTGCCATGAAATTATAATGAGAGAATTATTCGACACAATATTAACACAGTCATCGGCTTTTTTCTCATTAAAGAAGCTGCCTTAGAAAAAGACACATCAATCCACTGGACAGACATTCCCAGATATTTGTTGTAAAGCCAGGCTATGTCTTAATGAACAAATTCTTTTACATTTTCTGAGAGCTTCCATTTGTTCTAGAGTGAGTCTAAAATTTTGGTATGAAATCTTTAAATGAGTCTTTTGTCTTCTTAGACTGAGTTAATCTCAATAAAGCCTAAGAGCGGATGTGAGAGAATCATACTCCTAACGACACAGGTGAGTCATCCATCGCATGGAGTGACTTCTACGTATATCAGTAAGTCTCTCAACACCATAGGGTAGAACCATCATCGCATTATTTGAGCTCTATAGCACATGACAGCATTTTTTTGCCATTCTATGTTGAAGTGACTTTCCTCTCACATCATTAGGGTAACTCTTTTTCATACAATGGAGTGGCTGCTACCTCACGTTACTCTGACTCCCATTAGAGTGACTCTTCTTCCTCACATTAATATGATTTCTCTTCCTCGCTAGAGTGGGTCGGGTGACTGGTAAACGCAATGTAATCTCGCCAAAAATCTCCCACAATGCACCATATCTCGCGTAGCAGATGAGAAGCTTAATATCAACACAACAGGTAGGGAGATTCGGTCGCAGATGATGGAGGCAATTTTTCACAGGTCCATAGCACTGATATTGAGTTTCAGTCTCCGCCGTATTATTTATTGACGAGATTGAGAGAGTTGGGGGAGTGGGAGAGAGTGTAAAGAGGTAGAAAAGTACTAGAGGGGTAGAAGAGAGCTGGAGGCTAGTGTGGGTTGGGGGAGTGGGAGAGAGTGTAAAGGGGTAGAAAAGAACTAGAGGGGTAGAAGAGGGCTGGAGGCTAGTGTGGGTTGGGGGAGTGGGAGAGAGTGTAAAGAGGTAGAAAAGAACTAGAGGGGTAGAAGAAAGCTGGAGGCTAGTGTGGGTTGGGGGAGCGGGAGAAAGTTGAAGAGGTAAAAATGAATAATTAGAGGATGGAAGAAGGTTTGAGGAACTTGAATAGTTTTGCGAATTCTAGGAGTAGAATAGAGTTAGAGGGATGGAATCAGGATCAGGAAATGTAAGGGGGTCAGAGAGGGAGGAAGAAATTAGTATGGTTAAAAAGTATTGAACAGTGATTAAACGCTTAGAGAAAAGGAAAAGAATTAGAAATGTTTAGAAAGTCAGAAAATGTTGGAAGGTTGTAAGAGAGTTGGGGGAGCTGTATCAGGCGGGTGGAGTTTAAACTGCTTTGAGAGATAAGAAATGTTTGAAGGGTTTGTATAGGTTGGAGAGGGTTGGCAGGGTTAGTGAGGTCTTTGATGGTTTGAGGCTAGACTCTAGGAAGGTATTTATTCGGATTAAATTATTAAATTAGTTGAAAATTTTTATTTAAGTGTATTCACTTAACCTGAAATTAAATTCACAGTTGTGGGTTAGATAAATTAAAAAAAATTCAAAAGTTCTGCGCTTCGGATTATAAACTTTATTTTTGCCCATGTCTCGTTCTCCGTATCCAGAGTTTGTTACATATATCCCAATACTCCTTTACCATTAAATTCCAATACTCCTTGTAAATATATTTCAATACTCCTAGTAGATGTATTCCAATACTCCTGGTAAATATATTCCAATACTCCTAGTAAATATATTGCAATACTCCTAGTAAATATATTGCAATACGCTTAGTAAATATATTGCAATACTCCTAGAAAATATATTCTAATACTCCTAGTAAATATATTTCAATACTCTTAGTAAATGTATTCCAATACTCCTGGTAAATATATTCCAATACTCCTAGTAAATATATTGCAATACTCCAAGTAAATATATTGCAATACTCTTAGTAAATATATTGCAATACTCCTAGCAAATATATTCCAATACTCCTAGTAATTATATTCCAATACTCTTAGTAATTATATTCCAATACTCTTAGTAATTATATCCCAATCCTCAATCGAAATACCTTCGTTCCAGCCTCCTCCTCCGTGCGTCATTACATCAGTCAAAGTTGGATCCCTACTTCGAAAAGTTTCACATTTAAATTCTTTCAATCTTTCGAATCTCCGAATAATTTGTCCGAACACAGATTTGAGAACATTTTACTCAAATGGGATATTCATTGTAGTATATGAATATGCTGCATCACTACATTGAATTACGTTACATAATAGATTAGAACTTCATTACTACAGTGCAATCTTCTCGCTTAAAATTAAACTACACATTGCTGGAAAACTGCGTACAGTTGCCGACATAATTCAGCAGTGCAAGAACATTTCAAAAAAGTTCAGCGAATTAGCTGCTTGTCAAATATATCATTACCACTGGTCAAGTATTGCTTAACACGTACGTCGAAATTCCTGCGTCCGTAGTCAATTGTACACTTCTTTGGTACGGGAAAATAAATTCTTCCGATCTTTTTGATCCATTTTATTGAACACACTTGAGCAATTCGGGGGATTAGATTTAGAAACTTTTTCTTCACGCTGGATACTAATAAAATTATAGGAGCTATTTGTAAAGAAGTTGTAAAATTGTTGAAGTGTTCAACTGATGTTTGTGAGATAATGTATGATGTTCGCTTTGGGTGGGAAAGGGGAGACCAAACGAGGTTTCACGAATTGTGATTTACATTTTTCTTCAGACGTAAGCTCATATATTCTTAACTAGATGCAAGGAATAAATAATTCTTCAACAATGTACGCATTCATTGAACAAGGTACTCTGAAAAATCTCAAGTAAGTGCGAGATAATTCAAGGTATGACCCACGATAGCAGGATTGTCAAATTTTTACGTGCATTTTTTGTTGTGATTTCTACATTCAGAATACACACAGTACGTGCGACATGGTATAAGTCTCGATAATTTGCCATATTTTTTAGACAGTGAATTTGAACAAAGAATCAATACCACACCACGTTGGCGTGCTCATAACTTTCTTTTAATACTCACTTTTCTTAATATGTATTAAAAGAAACAAATTTACCATTCACTACTCGCTCTTCATCTGCCAATGCCGCACTGATATTAAAAGTCACTAAATCAGACTGAATCACTAAATCACTAAGTCAGACTGAAAAATCGCTCTTAATTTTCGCGTTTAGTGCATGCTTCGCTCCCCATTATTTGATACACGCGTTACATGTCCAGTGTTCCGCGACCACGAAAAGGTTTTGTTGAGCAGAGTTGAAAATCCCGGATTAAAAAGTTACTCCCGGCAAGCGCCGCTTGTGGTGCGAGCCACGCTTCGCTGAACATAAATCCAAGTGTCAGCGCAAGTTCTGAGCTAAAAAACTAAGTCTTGTGAAGCCAAAGTTTGGTATTGCGGGCACGAAGTGCTCAGCTTTTGGGTTTATTAAATTGGAGCAGCTCGCGAAGGTGTTCAGTGGTATACCAGTTGTGTTTGATAAGTGTTTAACTTCGATAATTCACTGCTTCGCAAAAATATTACACCGTTCGACTTAGTTCATTTCTATGTTAAATTATAACTTAATATATCTGAACGGGTCAGTTGTTTGCAATTAAACGTTTTTCAATTAAATATGATTAAGTTCCTTGGAATTTTCATTGTTTTTGAATTTCTAAATTATAACTTGCATTGTACCTAACATTCACATTAGTGTCAAGATCCTTTTTGCTTAAAATTTGGCCATAATTCATGTAATTTCCTTGCTAAATGCTTCATGTTGACGCAAGTGTCAATGAAGCTTTGGTTGTCTCATGAAGCTCTTTTCCTACTCTAATTTTAGTTCAACGTTTTTAGAAATTCCGTTAAATTAAAATAAGTAGCCTGAAAGTTGTTAAAGATCCACCAAAAAATGATAGTATCGTTGTCAGCATTCGACCTTTTAATTAGTGATTACGAGGCATCTTTGCCCCAAAGTCTATCTCTGCCACAGACCATCATTCCCGCTACAGATTTTGAAATTAATGTATTATATTGTTCAACAAACTGCTTGTATACCTCAAGTCAATAGATTTAATTCTACCCAAAAGTTACTTTTTTGCATCTCACGAACCTCCGTATTTTCCCGTTTACATTGATTCTCTATGTGTCTAGCGAACAGCATTTATTTCTCTGTGCCTTCCTCGAATGCTTGTGGCAGTGTTGCCAACAAATGCTTATGCTTCAAGAGTACTTTGCGGCTCCCAGTAGTCAGGTCAAGGGGCTTGTGCGAGTAATTGTGCTGAGAATCGTAAAAAAGACTTGGAAAATTTGTAATTCTTTCAGTGTGATTTTTGTAGGGCGATTCTAGTTGGGCTGTTAAACTCAATTTAAAAATAAGTCCGGTGTCTCCGATGCTTTTCTACAGTTCGGCGAAGTAAGACACTTCAAAGTTGATTCAGAGCAGTATATTGCACCGATTGTTCTGGTTTGTGGAGAATTCGATTGCAACCCATAGATATTTAGTGCCGTGAAAACTACAGGCGCTCTACAACTGTTCACACTGCCAGTAAAAAAGCAGGTCAATAGTGATTACAACAGCAAGAGAGCGCTCTGCGTTTCAGTGGGTGGGATTAACCGACAGAATTACTGCAGAGACGCGCACAGCTAGGTACAAGAAAACTGCTGGAAATTGGATATGACGTCTGTATTGCTGTGTTATGTCTGAGACGATTAACTATAGTACTTAGTTCTTTTGTTGGAGAACTCCGTCGATTTTCAATGAGATAGAAACATAATGAAGAGAAAATTTCAAAACTCTGTACAAAATTAGGGGTCGTGTGCCTTAAAACAAATCGAAATGAAAGCCTCAGACCTAGCATAATCACGCATAACATCACTACCTCTGCCTCCAGAGCACGCTGGTGCTCCTCCTGAACAACATCACGGGACCTGACTACGGCAGCTACTACTGCATCGCCAAGAATGAACTCGCCGTCACCAGAGGCACCGTTGAGCTGCACGGTCTGTCATTTGTGGCTAAGATTAGATATTAAAATGTACTCCTAAAGATTTTTGGTAGGTCATGATGACGTATGCTCATAGTTACATTTAGAAGCAGCCTAAATTAACACTTTGACCGCAACGTAGGCCCCCGGCAGCGACGGAGGGGATTTTTATAACGCTACTGACCGACCAGTAGTCACAAACTGAATTTAAGAAAACTTAATTTAAGCTAAATCAAGGCATGATCCAGTTAATGTCTGCTATTTTCAAATTTTCCCACTACAATCGATTTTGAATTTCAGTTGGACATTGAAGTTCAGTTTAACCAATTGCGGTCAAAGCGTTAAGCATGTTTGTTTTTAACCTGCTCTCGTTGCAGAAATTGACCCACGCCGCTACAAGCCATCGACGGGCGCAACAGGCGGTGTGTCATTCGGCCCCGAAGCCCCCAACTACTCGGAGCTGTTCGGTGACTTGTGCCCTCCGCCTCCCGTGTGCGACGAGTGCCCGCCTCCTCCTGCGCCCGTGCACGACTCGGGCTTCCTCTACTGCCTCAACATCGGCCAGTTCGGCAATGACACCTACCCTGGCTTCAGTAACCGCACCCTCGGTGAGAGATTTCCAGGGCTTTCTTAGTCGCTTTACGATCGTTGAATCGTTTAACGATCGTTAAATAGTTAATTTATGAGTGAATTTATTAGTCAAAGACCAACAACAACAGTTAATTTTTAGAATAAATTGTTGCCCTCACCTCAATCACTCGCCCAATTCTTTAATTTATTTCTAATATGACGTTAGCTCGTGACCACCAAAGGTGTCCTTTAATGCATCTCCTCTGAAGCGTACTCATATGTTGTGACGCTAATATATTTTAAATTTGAAGCTATTGAACTCCACCTCAAGTTTTTTTGAAGAACAGAAAGCAGTTCAGAATTTTACGAAAACTGTTTCCCAGTTCCATCTGTTAAATTTTTGTTTTTTACTCTCGAAGTCATGTTCTAACCGACGGTTATTTCATAACCGACTACGTTCTCTCGGAAAGGTCGAGTTCTCTGAATATGAAATCAATTGGGTTTATTTGATGCGTGCGTTGTACTTTACAAACACGACCAAAAACTAACGACTTACAACCTGACCTATATATTAAACGGGAAGTTCTACGGCCTCAAAAGCTCATGTGGTAGCTCATTTCAACGGGGTCGAAATCATCTTAAATTTCCCCCTCATTATTTTATAGTCCTCAGTTTTGTGAAGCTCACTCGTAAGCTTCCCAATCATGTCACACATCAGGTTGCAAACTCTCTGCAATCGGGAAGCCCGTTTTCAACCGCCACACAAGTAACGACTACGGATCATGGCTCCGAGATCCATTGCCACGGAACAAGTTCTATGAGCCTCACTACTACATCACCCAGCCTGACGAGCCACGGCGACTCTTCGAATTCGACTCCAAAGAAAAGTTCCGTCAGAACGAACCAAGTAAAAACTATTCTTTGCCGTTCCCTTTCACGGTGAGTAATTGATGACGCTCTGCTTTGGGGGCATTTTGATCGTTTTTTGTCAAATTTGGTGTCTGTTCGGCTGAATAAATGTGTTTTTTCTACGCGCGATTAGCGACGAGTTTTGCATCAGACTGCCCAGAAGTCGTTATTTGGCCGATGGATGTGTCCATGAAGTTGATTTTTAGCCAGCAAATATAAGTGTTTTAGATTAACTGAATCCCTAAACATGTGTTTTAACTCAGGCTCTCGAATTGTTTTGTTCTCGAACTTTGTATTGACGGACCAAGGTTTTAGCAATTGATGAAAAAATTATTGAGTAAAATATTTTTTAGAGTTATGTTGGGCCACTTAAAATTTATCTGAAAATGAAAAAAAGGTCGACGCGAAAAACAATAACGGACATCATTGCATGTTGTAAATGTTACTCAACGGTACACATATTTTTTTGAGAACGCTAGTGTGTTCAGTAAATTAATTTCACGGCATTATTTCGCATTTAAAGAAAGCTGCTATTTTTTTTACAATTTTTGTTTTTGCTTCAATGCTGAGCCCAGTAAAGTCTTTCTTATGCTCAATGTTGCCTTATTGGTAAATATTGAAATTCCCAAAAGTACTTGCGAATAACAATGATAGAAGCTGAACACACTTTTGTCCTTGATCACCAGGGCAACTCGCATGTGGTCTATAACGGTTCGTTCTACTACCACGAAGGCAACTCATCTAACGTGGTCAGGTACGACCTTATCTCGAAGACCGTCAAATTCCAACCTCTCCCTCTGCTGACTCCCATCGAAGCGAACTATTTGTACACCGAAACTAGGGACCACCTCGACTTGAGCGTCGATGAGAATGGTCTCTGGGGGATATACGGCCTGCCGAAGAGCAACAACACTGTCGTGGTTAAATTCGAGCCTCTCTCTCTCACGGTACGTCAATGATGTTCTTGTGCCCATGTCGTGTGAAGCCTTTGGTTTTGTTTGGAGTTATTTCTCGATGTTCTGATACCGTTAAGAACTCGTGTTCGTATGATTTTGAAGCCAAAATTGCCTTGGAGATTGTAATTAATTAACATAGGATACCAAAACGATAACTTTGGATGCCGGTGTCAAGTATACCGTTAACTATATTAAACAACTTTTACTCATGGGTGCCCATAAGATTCGTTGTAAATGGTTGAAATGATATCCAGCTAGTAGCTCACAAAAAATTATTGCGATTCAATTTGACAGTTAATTATTTGAAGTAGCGCAAGCGCAATACTTCGCAACATCTATTGAAATTGTCTTGTGCGATCGACTAATGAATATTAACATGCACTTCCTGGGAACTACGTATAGCTGTGTTGGAACTTTTACCACGAACTTCAGAGGTACACGAAAATATCTGCAAGGGATAAGGAAATATTTCTGATTCCGCTCGTTTTCCAATAATGCTTGCGTAGGGCGGCTGTAGCGTTGGTGCCACACGAGACTTTTCTCTGTAGCGAGCACTCGGTGCTGCTGAAAAATGAGACAGAAATTATTTTCACTTTCTCGAAAATGTTCTTGAGAGTGAGGATTCTACGTGACAGGATTTAGAGTAAGAAATATTTGTTAAATATCTTATAATTAAGGAATATTACTCTTTATTATCATAAAATAAAACAAGCCTGATAGTGACGATTTGTTCTTAAATGCATTTATAGGGATTTAACATAAAGATTATTCCGGTACGAGAGTACAACTATGAGCTCCCAAAAAGAAATTTTTTTCCGAAGCTTCATCGAATTAAAATAAAATTTACTTTGTTCAACGTTCAAAAATTTATTCTTTCTTTGGAGGGCACTAAGAATGTGAATTGATGCTTCGTTTCAGCTAACTATTTATTTTTCAAAACATTTTTTTAGGTTCATGAAATACAAAATAGTTTTATTTAACTCAAACGACAAGCTTTCACTCATTTCTGAGAGCCTTTTAAAGCATTTTATTAGGGTTAATCTGTTGCTGTTATAATGTCAATGATCCTAAACTGCACATTAATACCCGGTGTTAAGATCTTTTTTCAGTAAATGCTGGTGACTGATTGAGGACATTTGGAACATTATGGTAATCATAAATTCACCAGTTTCTTTTGAACTTTTGTTAATTTTGCAAGCAATTGCAGAGAAATTGTGATACATCTCTATTTTATCTCATTTAAACCTCATTTAGGTCGTTTCCTCGAGTATTTTTTCTACAAGATTTGGTACAGGTCAAAAGTCTTCCCCTACAGCCCATTTACGTCTCGTTAATTAAGTTTTAAGGCATTTTTTACCATCAGGTTGAGTACAGTTTGCGTCTTTTCCATGCAGCACATTCACGCCTCCGTAAAATTGTTTCGTCAAATATTTTTGCCAGATTGAGTACAGTTGGAACATTTCGCTGAACCACCACAAGTTCGGGGAGATGTTCATCACATGCGGCGTGCTGTACGGCATTGACAGCAGCACTGAGCGGGAGACCAAAATACGGTGAGAGGTCTTCCAAAAGCCGATTATTGCGTGGCCGGAAATGTGTCAAGTGAGAAACTATGTTTGGTTTCTTTTTCTTTTTGCGTGGACTTGTGTGACTGAAGACAGTGAGGATAACTGAACCATCTACGTTATATTTGTTTTACGTTTATTTGTGTGACTTGGGTCGTAGGAATGCTTAACTAAATGTATAGGGTAAACTTTTGATTCTGATGAATTCTGAAATGCTATTTATTTGTTTTAAGTGAAAACTCTTTACCATTTATTTTCGATTTAATTCTGATCTCAAGTGTAGAGAATTCAGCTATCACAAAGCTTCATTCTTGGTTGAAGTTGAATGAAATTATTGTTTACGTAATTCTACCTAGAAAAAAAAAACATTTGTAGGATGCACATGTAAAATCAAGTTTACCAGCTTTCAGAGAATTGAATAGGGTTAATATTACAAGCATGAGTTAATAACGTTGGAAGTTTTTAACATTGAAGAGATTTTTAACTCCTCAAACCTTTAGGTCAGATTAAAAGTGTAGTATTCATCGAGTAAAATCTTACACAGATTTGCGTTGGACCTGTACACGAACAAAGTGCTGGATGTCGACCTGAAGTTCACAAATCCGTTCAGAAAGACGACCGCCCTCGGCTACAACCCCAGAGCCAAGGTGAGCGATTGAGAGTTGAGTGATCTCCCCTCACATAAACGAAGCCATTTTTTTTATCCAAATAAAAGTGTTATTCATCAGTGTTCAAACTGACAGAGAAATTTTCCAACGATTATCGCTGGATTGATCGAAAGCCTGCGACCTAGTGGGGCTCTAGTAATAAAAATACTCTCCAGTTCATCAAAAAAGATGAGAATGGAATACAAGTGTGTTTGTTGAAATGAGGCCGACATTTGTTCATTCATTTATTGATTAGTGAAATTCAAATTCATATTCAATCTCTCATTTCAAATTCAATATCTCATTTCAAATTCAATATCTCGTCTCAAGTTCAATTCAAATTCAAATATGACAGACTAAAAAAACTTTATTATGTAAAAAACTAACAAAGTCTGAAAGATTTCGAAGTATATGTACGGGACACAAAATTGTTCCTCAGAAATATGTATAGCCTTGTACGTTAGGTGTACTGATGGCTGGCTATTTTAACTGAGTGCTTTTCAAATCCCAATTGAAAAATTTGACGTGCTAAGCACAAGTTTATTTGTACGAGAAATTACCATGAAGCACTCTTTTAAATGAATTCAGAGCCTTAGGAAAAATACTCATATTACATTGGATATGTTAGCTCAAGCCTCGCTAACCGCAGCAAAGGTGTTCCAAAGAGAGGTAGGAGGAAAATAATTATTCAGTCAAGAGTTTCATGAACGGGGAACGTACGCGCAAGGTGTGTTCCCAAATAAAACGCGCTGCACATGGAAATGGTAAGTTTAAAAAAAATTTATGAAACAAGGTATAAGTTGGGAAAAAAGTTAGAGGCGTTGCAAAACAGGACGGCAGTGAATCGAAAAACAATTGTCCGGAACAAAAACAAAATATCTATTCTAACAAAAGGAAGGCGGAGCTAATCTTGTAATCTAATCTTGGAACTCATTTAAATTTCATGTTGACTCAGAAAATGTTTAATCTTAACGTGCAACATTTTATTTGGTAACGTTGACCGACAACTATGAACAAGAGATCCACTTAGGGATATCGGAAACCTGCTTAACGACTCAGCTATCTCAAATCAAATGCTCAATCTAACAAATAAACCAATTTCTAACGTCACAACTTTGCGGTGAACGTTGTGCAGGAGATCTACTCATGGGACAGCGGCAACCAGCTCAACTACCCTGTCGTGTACATCGACATTGGGTACGACGCTCCGGACGAAGACCTGGGCGTGTTGAGTGTGCCAGACTACGACCAGGACTACGAGGTGGTCAGGCAGAACCGGCGCGCCCCTGACGAGGCTGTGCGAAAACAACCGAACGTTAAAGGGCTTTAGAGCGTTATTCGAGTCATCAGTTTTAAAGCGTTTTTCGAGTCTTCAGTTTTAAAGCGTTATTTGAGTCTCTGGTTTTAAAGCGTTATTTGAGTCTTTGGTTTTAGAGCATTATTTGAGTCTTCGGTTTTAGAGCGTTATTCCAGTCTATGGTTTGCGAGTTGTATAAGTCTTGGAGTTCTTTTGGGTGTTTCATGCAGGAAAACATTACCGTCTTGCTCGTGATATTACAGAATATTGGAAAATCGATTCTGTGCTTCCGTGCGTTGTCGCTCCAAAGTTTGAGTATTATGCTGTTTTCATTCGATCACGCACTTTTCACCTCAGAATGACAGCGGCCCTTTTACAACTACGTATTCATTTTAATTTAAGATTTTTATCGTTTGATTATTTAATTTTTAATCAACCCGAGCCGTTTGTGTCATAATGGAATGTAGCTCTCCACTTTCAAAAAGCTGGATGAGCTTTTCAAGATTGGATGCGAAATGAATTGATTCAGAACTCGTAACCATTCTTCTTAAGACGAAATTCGAATTCCAGATATGTCAAATACGACGCAGAGCGCAAAGAATCATTAACAAAAACCTGCTGTTCTGCTGGTTAGTAATGCCTTACACGTTGACCGCGATATAAGCCGCCGGTGTGCACGGAGCGACCGATCAGTCGTCATAATCTCAATTTCCATGTGTGCTTAATCACAGCTTAATTAAAGCCCAATCCAGTTAATGTTTGCTATTTTCAAAACTTCTTCTCCAATTGGCTTTATATTTCTGTTGAATATTGGCAGTTTAACTCCTAGAAACCAACGTGTTAATATGGTCATCTCGTGATATTTGTGACTTTGAATTTGTTTTTGTGAGTTTGGCATTTGGGGATCTTGGCATTTTCGCCTACAACAGCTTGGGGGAAAATCATTTCAGTTCACCTTATCATCTGACAATAATTTCGCTTTGCAACATGGGACACCTCAATGTATTTCGAGTTGAGTGTAAAAAATCATTCCCGAGAATTTTTTCATTTCCGAAAGGAAATTTTTTAGTATTTTCTATAATGTTCGCTGTCGAAAATTAGTTCATTGTTCATAGCTTTAAGGTCTATTTTCACTTTAACGATACGTTAATATGCAGGTATTTAACTTCCACGTACCAAATACAGCAAGTGACGAGTATGTATTCTATTCGAAATTAGGCCAAGGGTGATGAAGTATTCGCATCTCAGATTCTTTTTCCTTTATATTTTGCACCAGACAACTAAAACTACTGTGTGTATCCTAATACAGGCTTCCATACAGAGTGCAGAAAATTGCATATGAAGCTGCATAGGTGTGAATCCTTGCTCGCGTCAACAACATATCACTTCTACTAACTCTTTCAAGGCTAATTTAAAAAAACAAAACCATAATTTGAGTGGGGTTACTTCCAAAGGGGTTACTTTTGTAGCTCATGTGGAAGTAATTAGTTCCCTCTGTTTCTACATGCTAAGTTCTTTATAACCGAATTAACTAGTAGCTCACAAATAAATACGTTTCTATATATTTACGTGAATATTTGATAATATCGTGAAATCATGATTCAAAGATCGTGACGCATTGTTAGCATAATGCTGAGTTCTGCAGAAATGAGCCTTCTTTTATACGCTGTATCATGTGAGCCAGACCACATTGTCAAACAAAAACTCATGGGTTTTGTTCTGTTTTTTTTTTGGCTCTGTTGAAACGTATGCATACGACAGAGGGAGGCGTATTAGCTCGGTAATGACTGCGCTGAGAAAAAAAATCAAAATGTAACAGGTATCTCCATAGGAGTTAGACCGAGGTGTTAAACTTAATGAACGTCTGATTCTTCGGCCTTTGTAAACAGGGAAATGAGATATGAATGATCGTACACAAAATATTTTTTTTCCTCCCACAAGAGTCGAGGATTATTGAGAGCAAGTGAAATAATTTAATAAATTAAATGCATTGAAAAATGAAGACGTTATACTAATTAAGAAAGCTCTAAGTAGCGAGAGAAATGAAATGTTGAACAACTTCTTCTGACTACATTACGCTTTTTATTTGGACTTGTCACTCCTTGATAGAACAAGTCCCGGCATAATGGATCATGCCACTCTTTATTAGAAAATATCACTCCTTAACAGAACATGTCGCTCCTTAACAGAACGGGAAACTCTTTAATAGAAATTTTTTTTTTAATAGAACGTGCCCCTCGTTACTAGAACATGACACTCCTTTAAACATCTCACTCCCTGATGAGAATATGATATTCGATTAAAAAATGATTTCTAACCGCAATAAAACTTGGTGTTTGGTAACCCACACCCTGAATTCGACACACAATTTATCGTGGTTTGTGCTGCCAAAAATACAGGCCCTCAACTCAAGATACTTTGGAACACAACGAATTTTAGATGAGCTTTAAAAATGCTGTGCTCAGGATTTTTCTCTCGCCTTTGAGGTTATCAGAGAAGTGTTATGACGTTCGCAGCTGATAAATAATTCGAGTGGGGATATGGGTAAAAGTTGGATGCAGCTTAAAGATATTGAAGGTGAGAGCATAGTTTGTTTTGTGCGATGCTGCATAGCATATGGGGAACTTGGGGTATAAAGTGATATATTGTACTGATTCACGTCTTACTGATGCAGGTATAATAAATGTGAATAGATCTTACGGAATCATGTCTTACTTGTGTAAGTCTTACTGATGTAAGTCTTACTCATGCAAGTGAGCTGATGCTAGTCTTACTGATGCAAGTCTTACTGATGCAAGTGTTGCTGATGCAAGTCTTACTGATGCAAGTGTTGCTTATGCAAGTCTTACTGATGCAAGTCTTACTGATGCAAGTGTTGCTGATGCAAGTCTTACTGATGCAAGTGTTGCTGATGCAAGTCGTACTGATGCAAGTCTTACTGATGCAAGTCTTACTGATGCAAGTGTTGCTGATGCAAGTCTTACTGATGCAAGTCTTACTGATGCAAGTATTACTGATGCAAGTCTTACTGATACAAGTCATACTGATGCAAGTCGTGCTGATGCAAGTCTTAGTGATGCAAGTTTCAGTGATGCAAGTCTTACTGATGCAAGTCTTACTGATACAAGTTTTACTGATACAAGTCGTACAGATGCAAGTCTTACTGATGCAAGTCCTATTGATGTAAGTCTCCGATTATCAGAAGTCAAAGCGTGACTTCCTGCGCTGAGAAAGTGTGGATGCAGTTCTTAACAGCGAGCTTTTTATCAATAAACGGAATTCAAAACTCTGAAACAACAGATGCACGCAACGACTGTGGACAATCGCCCCAAACAACAACCACAAAGAATATTGCTCGACAAGCTTCGAATGCAACCTTTGATAGACTGCATGTTTATTTTTATTTTTAAGTGATTCGGTTGGTTTAAAGGCCGCCACTGCAAAGTTTTAATAAATGCGTGATATTTTGATTCTGCGCAAATATTTCTATATCGCACGTTATTTTTATGATTTTAAACTAAGCTTCGACTGTCCGCGCAACGTAGTGTCAATTTATACATTGGAAAGAAAAACAACCAATTTCTGCAAACTATTGGAAAAATGCATGCACTGCTATTGTCCAAAACTAAAATATTAAAAATGTAAATTAGATATATTGGCATTAAGCGAAACTCTCAAACAGAAAAATAATTTTCGGGAAATTTGTTTTGACATAATAACTTTCTACGCCTTCTCATACAGTGCACACGCACACACGTCTCCAAAAACCCTGAACGAGCGTCGGCTTTTTTGACTTTTTACTCTAAAGGGGTTGAATCTCGGGACTACTGGTGTTAAGTTCAAGCCCAAGGTCCCTTCATGTAAAAGAGATAATCTCAAATCATTATTGGGGTGATATTTGCTTTTTATTTTAATTGACCTCACTGTGTTTCACTGAAAATAAAAGGGAAACTCACCCTTTCAGCGATAATAATTCCATGGAAGGCATCATATTACTGAGCACTTCATCTTTCTTCCATCATTTTGTTTCAAGGCTGAACTCGATCTCAGGGACATCATGGAATAACCTCGAGATCTAGCTCGTCAGCTAGAGTAGATTGCATAATAATAATAGCCATTATCCGAGGCATATTTTTTACTTGGTTCTCATCATGGCACAACTTTCGATCTCATCCGATAGCGCCTGGCAGAAAGCTCTTTTTTGACGACGTCTCGATGATCCTCATTTATGAGCAGACGGCCATGAACCTCACGCGGTCTCTGGACGAAGGACGTCCCAATAACGCCGCGGGGCTGCCATCAGTGTTCTACAGCAGTCAATATCCTGCTGTGGCAGCGGATATCGCCTCTGGGGCAGGGGTGGATTGCTGGGAGGAAGAATTTTGTTTATAGAGGCAGGGATGGATTGGTGCGGGGGGATGAATTTTGTTTCTGATATCGCCTCTAGGGCAGGGGTGGATTGGTATGGGGCGATGAATTTTATTTCTGGAGGCAGGGACGGATTGGTGTGGGGAATCGAAATCTTTTCTAGAGGCAGGGACGGATTGGTGGGTATTTCTTCTGGGTGAATGATGGATTTGTAAGGGAGAGAGTGAATATCTTTTCGTGGGACTGCAACAGATTAAGAGTGATTAACGGATATCCATTTTGAGAATGAGAAAGAATTGATAGCGGGGAGGCATACATCCTCATTGGAGTATGGGTGCATTACTGAGGGAGTAGCGGGTGTTGCTTGTACTGGAATGAACGGATTCATAAGATGAGCGAATATCCCACTTTGTGGTAAGACGAATTAGCAAGGGGGAGTGTGAATATCCCTTATGGGGGTAGGCCATATGGGACATTCAGAAAAAATGGAATAGAATAATCCATAAAGGGGTAGGGCCATAAGGGATATTGGTAGGAAAGATGTCCATTCTGCGGATGCGGACGGATTGGTTCTGACAGAGGAATTGGCTGTGCCTTCTGGAGGCAGGATCAGATTGCTGAGAGAAGGCGGAGCGTGGGTTTTGTGATATTGAGGCTTCGATATCTTGCGTATTTTGAGTAAAACATATGTTTTTAGCGTGTTTTAGAGGAAGGTTTTTCGTGTGAACAACATACAGATGAATTTATTTTCTCCTTCTTATGTTTATTTTGCGTTCAACTGCGTGAAAAGATTTCAAGATTCTCATGCCTTCTTAGCAGCCTATGTGAGGTAGCACATTATGTACAGATCGAGAAAAATTAAATTCTCTCGACCAAGGGAAATCACAAGCTACAAATAATCTTATTGTGATGTATAAGAGGCTGCCACGCCACCACAGGAGCTTTTACCTGGATTCGAAATTTTTGGAGTGAATTATTTTCGAATGGAAATTCCAATCTCTTTTGCACCAATATTCATACTTAAAACCTATTTGACTTGCAAAAGTCGAAAATACGGTCTCACGTGAAAAGAGCAATCACAATTTACGCGCTGCACAATAAATGATGAAATTTTCACAGAAATCCATATCACTTTTCTTTAAGAAATACATCTCGTTAGAAAAAATACTTTTCTGCCATGCTTTCGCGATGAATTTGTTGCACGTAAAGTCATTTTACCACCAAATTTATACCTGACCTCTCGGTCCGGACAAATGATTCCCAAACTAACCATTCAACAAAACACTCGTTCAATTAAACTGTAAATGTTAATTCAATTAAAATGTTTTCACGAATTAAATTCGAGCAATTCAGAGCTTTGTCATTATGAAATTGGGCGGCTTACGCACCATTAATAAAATCGGTCTACCGTGGTCATGTTTGCAGAGAGCGGACAGTGTTGCCAGCCCACACACGGTGGGCTGCCGGTCTGTGTTGCCTGCCCACACACGGTGTGCTGCCGGTCTGTGTGTTTTTCCTCTAATTGGAGAGTTGTGATGAGCTTTGTCGCTGAGTGCTGCATAATTAGTTGACACTCTTTCATGGCGTGGGACTCGTTCATTAAATTAGTTCAATTGGCGTGATTTCAGCACAGATCCATCTATTCAGAGCGCGTGATTTATAAATTACTTGAGAATTTGTGTGAATTCTAAACTTTAAATTAATTTATCATTTGCGTGAAATTAATTGTTCACTGATGCACTCATCCATTGTTTATGCTTAATTTATTCATCCGATGAGGGATATTAATTTATTGAAACCTCTCAGGGAATACTATTATTGTGGAATAAGCAGTCCCAGGGAGAAGATGTGACGTTCGTAGCTGCAGGTTAGGTAAGCCTTTTCCTGTTAAAACAAAACTGTTATTATATAACAAATCATCTTTTCTGTGGTTCACTGCTGTTCTTTTAATTTTTATTCTGTCATGAAGTTTTTCCAATTTTACTTTTTCAATGCGCAGGGTGAAGGAACATAGCTTGGACTTTGATTTCCCATTTTTTTTACTACATACTAAATGGGGCGTTCATCATTCCTCTGTTGTGTTTACTTTTTGGGCTAGGGAGGCTCAAACTAACTTTTTCCAAATGGTACAATCTATAGTTCAATGCCTATTATCTTCATTATTGATTTAATGTTTATAACTCATTTTTTCATCGCATGGTTCTCTCAATCACTTGGTAAAAACTGCATCTTCAATCATGGCTTGCAATTTACGGAGGTCGGCGGGCCGGTTCTAATTGAATTGCGTTTGACTTTTGGCCTCCATCCTGCCATTGCGACGCACTGCTCCACGATCCTGCATCCAATTTTACGCCAATATATTAAGGCGTTTTGTTTCTAATTGCTCTTCACCTGAGAGGACACAAAAAGACTATGAAATGCGTTCAAATGAACAGTTTCACTCAAGGATGGCATCACCGTTGATTGATCGTCGGTCACTTCTCTTCAACGATATGATGCGGGAATGATAAAGGTTATTGCTATGGAGGGAAATGCAGAAGGCTGTTATTATTGCCATGTAGGGAAATGCAAAAGGCTGTTATTATTGTCTGCTAGAAAAATGTTGCAAGATGAGATCCTCAGTGCGCGGTTCACCAAAATGCCCCGAATATTGCTTGTGAAAATGTTGGCCTATTTGAGCTCACGGATCGCTGTTGAATATCAGTTTCGTTCTCTGATTAGGATTTTTCCAGAAGTGATGCAAAATTCCCGATTGTTTTACCATTTTTTTCATGGGAATTTTGAGCGAAATAGTTTTCGGCATCCATCCACGGCAGATAAAAATCATTTCTATTATGCGTCGGCTGTCAGTAGTAAGCAAAGATTATTGGTGTCATCACAGTTCAAACGCGGAAGACATAAAAATAAGGTATTCTCGATTCTGTCAAGCACCTCAGGAGAAGAGCCAGACATTTCCAGGAGTAGAGGATTTCAAATACATTTTAAGGGTGGGAGAAATGCCGATTGTAATATGACAAATGAATGAAAATATCATTTTAACAAGGCTAATATCATTGAGAACTTGTAAGTATTAATCGTTGAAATGACAAGAATACTTGAAAACACAGTTATTTAGTATGTGGCCCTGCTTTGATGTTATAAGAACCTTTAATTTTCATTTATTTTCATTTTCAATGCAGAACTATTGCATTCCAGAAAAGTTTCTGTCACGTGGTAAAACAGTTAATTTGTCAAGAATTGTTTCCAATCTTAACCAAACGAGCAATTTTGTTCACTGAAATTAGGTACCAGGATATATTTCACGATTATCATGCATTGTGCATCCATATATATATATATATCCATATATATATATATATACATATATATACACACATGATAAATTTATTTCGTAGCACCTTTCAAGAAAAGATTACTTATTTGAAAAAGTCATTTCCTAGTGCGTGTTCTCAAACACATTTACCTGCTAATTGAATGCATATGTCATTTATGTTGCAAATCATTAGGGATTTTCATAAGGCACGTTTGCGACTACAAACAAATTAACAAATGCTGAAAATGCAAACACTCAAGTCTCGACCTTCTCCAGATGCGCCATCACTTGAGAATTTAAACTCTCAAAAGGACGTCTTTGATCTTGTCTAATTGAAACCAGGAGACTCCAGAAGTGGACGGCAGAACGTCAAGAGGGCAATTAATAAGCAGCCTGATGCTGCCTTCAGTCAACTCGAGAGTCGCTTCAGTCAACTTATTAACTTGCCAATAGGCAAACTGGGCGAGCAGAGTTTCATGCTTGCTCATTTTGTGGGCACCGCTCGACAAACATGATGAGGTCTATTTCATTCATTCCTATCTTGCCTACAATGCAAGACAAACATGATGGGATCTGTTTCAATCGTTCCTATCTTGCCTACAATGCAGGACAAACATGATGAGATCTGTTTCAATCGTTCCTATCTTGCCTACAATGCAAGACAAACATGATGAGATCTGTTTCATTCATTCCTATCTTGCCTACAATGCAAGACAAACATGATGAGATCTGTTTTAATCGTTCCTATCTTGCCTACAATGCAAGACAAACATAATGAGATCTGTTTCAATCGTTCCTATCTTGCCTACAATGCAAGACAAACATAATGAGATCTATTTCAATCGTTCCTATCTTGCCTACAATGCAAGACAAACATGATGAGATCTATTTCAATCATTCCTATCTTGCCTACAATGCAAGACAAACATGATGAGATCTATTTCAATTGTTCCTATCTTGCCTACAATGCAAGACAAACATGATGAGATCTGTTTCAATCGTTTCTATATTGCCTTCAATGCAAGACAAACACAATGAGATCTATTTCAATCATTCCTATCTTGCCTACAATGCAAGACAAACATGATGAGATCTATTTCAATCATTCCTATCTTGCCTA